>PVKA01002556.1:0-62274 GCA_004027165.1 Ctenomys sociabilis | reverse complement strand
GTTTTTTGAAACAGACTGAATAGAGTCTGAAAGATTAGCTCAGAGACTAGTAAGCCAAGAATGAGATCAAAGGCTTTAAAGAAGTAGTAGCAGTACACTTTGAGTTATGAATTATAGACGTTGCCCCCCAGAAAGACCTACAGGTATGAGACAGAGCTCAGTATAGATCATACAGTTACTGAGATATCGGTAAGAGCTGGCTATTTCACCATCCTTTTCTCTCCCTGAGCTGTGAAGAGTTTATTAGCAGGAATTCTTTTAATTATCTTTTGCTATTATTTGTATTTTTTAGATTTACATTTGACACTTGCTGTCTACCTATCTATGTAACCAAGTGTATTTAGTAATTACTCCCCTTGGATTATAATAAGTGGTTATATAGAAAGGTTTAGACTCATGAGTGTTTGTCGAAACATTTATGAAATCAGTTTTAGACCTGTTGAAAAGATCTATGCATGGTGATTACCTAGTTACTTACTTCCTACTAGCTTTTGGCAATTTTAAGTAAAAAGGCTAACACTATAAAAGTAAAACATTTTGGTGTCCCATTTAAGCATTATATCAGCTATATTCTAATTATAAAATATAGATTCAGGCCACTTTTGAATAATGTGTAAGTGCAGTAGACATCAACTCTAAGTTGACAGTATTAATTGGAAATTATAGATGTCTATACATACACCTGGAGTTCAAATATGTTTTACTTCAGAAAACAGTCAATGGGACTGTTGAGGCAACTTGGAGATTGACTTCTACTCTTCATGCTTTAGATATGTTAGACTTAAAGAGATGCATAATATTATCTGTGATGAACAACTACATTTTTCCTGTATGTATTTTATTGTCTAAGTCATAGTTTAGGTAAAATTTGCCTTTCCAGGGCAACAGTTATTATGTCTTAATATATTTGACATAAAGTCATAGTTATAATTTAAAAGGCAATGTTCTGAAAACATTTCTGTCTTAAATAAATCCCTATTTTCTAATGGTAAAAATGAAGAGCTATTTATCTTACATCTCTAGTGATGCAAGATTTTGGAGCCTGTTGCTTAGAAAGTCCTTGAGTTCCTCCAACAGGGTTTCTAAATTCACATTATAATTTTAGAATAGCCAATAGGCAAGCAGATCTATGTTTTTTGTTTTTGTTTTTGTTTTTTTGCATTTTAAGACAGGATCTACAGGGTCTTACTGCATAGATTTGACACATAGCGATCCTCCTGTTTGCAACTTCCCAAGTGCTGGCATTACAGGCGCGTGCCATTACGGCCTGTAGCCATCTCATTGTGACATCTGTGTTCTTATAAGAAAAGGTAATACTTTCTTGATGGCAGACAGCTTTAATTTATTGATTTTTTAATTTATTTAGGCAGGGGTCTCACTGTGTAGTTCAGGCTGAATGTAAACTCACGATGTAGCCCAGGCAAGCCTCTAACTCATAATAATCCCCTTGCCTCAGCCTCCTAAGTGTTAGGACTACAGGTGTTGCCACCCTGCGTAGTACAGGGAACTTTTAACAGATCCTATTTTCAGTGCACAAAGGATTTCTTTTAATATATTCCAAAGGAGAAGGAGGGTATGAAGAGTCACTATAGAACTTTGCTTGTGGATTTTCAAGCTCTCATGTTGACACAGGGAGGCGTAGGTGGCGATGTAAACATGTAAGGAGTAATGTGTGCAGTAAATTTGTCTGAACCTTAGGAACCAAAAAAGTATCAAAGACTGTGGGGGAAAGAGGACAAGGGGTGAAAGAACAGATGAAAGAATAGGATGAATTAACAATAAAGGAGATTTAGAACAGAAGTTAAGGTGGAGCACATTAAACTCATACACGAATCAAAGCAGATCTCTGGCAACAACTTCAAGCTCAAAGCCTGAGGCAGCAAAGCAAAGTGTTGAATAGAAAACATTTTTGTTTCTCAAAGAAGAAAAATACAAAAGGAAATTAAAGAGTACACAACAGGTAGAAAGAAAATATTTAACTGTAGTCAAAGGAATAGAAACCAAAAAAAAAAAAAAAAAAAAAAGGAAAGACTAAAACAAAACTAGGAAAAATACAGTTTCCCTGTGATTTGTTTTATATTACAGTCTATGTTTAGTAAACATCTTCCAGACTTTTCAGTTTAGCTAAGAAAAAAAGAAAAATTAGCATAACACTTATTTTAAGCCAAATTGTCCCTGTACCCTACACGTGACAAAAGTTATTATCAGCTGCTTCTACGCTGCAGATGTATATATGATACATACATAGATATGTCATATATGGGAGAGTTAAGCTACCAAAAATGTTACACATATTTCATACTTAAAACCTCATAATAGCTTATAAGAAGTTCTTTTCCTTCTAACAGTGTCAAGCAGAGAATCACATAGCTGTTTGTGTTTCTTCAACTTTCAAAAATACATTGGGAGATCAGAGGTAAGTAACTCTGATAATGGGCCTTGGAGTTTCAGGCCAAATTTTGAGAACTGTATTATTTGTCCAAATTCCCAAGGGTCAATATTCTGACATTCCAATATTATAATAAAACAGGTAAAGATACAATCTCTGAAAAGTAAATATTTCCAACACTTATGTCACTTCTAAGTGACAGAGCTAAGTTTGTGGAAACCTCAGAGATGTACATAGACATACTCAAATTATACTGTATCATGAATTTCAAATTTGTGAAAATTCAATAGCACTCCTTAACTGCAGGTGAAATGACCAATGAGACCCAGTAGATATCTGAACCCTACATGCACTGTTTCTCCCTGTACTGTGATAAAAGTTTGTAAATTAGGCAAAGATATTAGTCACAGTGTAAAGTAGAACAATCTCAGCAATATACTGCTATAGATACGTTATAGAAATATAATATCTCTTTCTCATAGTGTCTTATTATAATATTACCTGCTTACCTGAAGGAATTATTTTCTGTGTTTTCTTTGGTAAGTAAAAATTCTCAGCATTGCTATTGCCTGACCTTTTAGCCATTGCTGAGCAAATCACTACGAACTGTGATCCCTCAATAATCATTCAATAACCTTGATGCCTACTAATTGATTGTGAGCTGGGAGCTTATGTCCTCAGGATACACAGAGAAAAGTGATGATTCACTTCCCAAGTGGAGCACACTGTAGAAGGGCCCAAGATTTCATCACCCATTCAAAATGACACACAGTTTAAAACTTACAAATTGTTGATGTTTACAGTTTCCTATTTAATATTTGCTGACTTTATTTGGCCATTGATATGTAAAGCTAAAGAAAGCAGGACTTTGGATAAGGAGAGAGAGACTCTTATATTGATTTTTTTGAGTTTTTAGATTGAATTAAATGTTTAGCTCAATCGTTCAAGCTCTTGCAAGCTTGGCTCTACATTGTCACCTACACCTGATAGACATGGGATCTCCTCCTGACCACACTCATCACCGCCTCATGCTGGCTGCTCTGGAAGATTAGTGTGTGTCTGCTTCTTACGATAGGGATTGCCATAAGCTCTCTTTTTGTTGATCTGTATTTTGCCATCCTAGAATGCATTTCAGAGTCATTACCTCAACATTGAGCTGCTCTCCAAGTGAAGTGCTTTTCACATTCTTTGAAGGAGTTCATACCCAGCTCTCTCATTCTGGCAATTAGTAAATGAAAGATTTGATGGATGAAATTCATGCTTCAAAGGTCATGTGAACAAGCGCAGGGCAAGAGCTTGGGAAATGGGAATGATACCCTCTCTTCGGATTTGTGCTCCTTAGTATTTACGTTTGCTGGGCTTTCCTGGGTGAGATGAACCATCAAGAGGAAATGGCTTCATGTGGAAATACAGCAGTTTTGAAATGACAGCACTCAGAATCTGGTACTTTTTGGGTTTGCATCTTAAGATCAAAATTACCTTGCACAAATAAATCAGCCATGTTTTGACTTCAGCTGCTTGGACTCCAAAATGGGGCCTAGAACATCTTTTCCAGCTCATTCACAAAGCTTCATTATGAGCTTCCAATGCGATAAGTAGATGGAATCAGTTTGAACGATGCCAGTAATACAAACAAGTTCATTAATATTGGGACCTGAATAATTTCAGAATTCAGAGAACCACATTAGGAAGGAGAGTTCAAGAAGGGACCAATTAGACAATGAGTTTGAGGCATTTTTTTCACAATTTATTTGACTTAATCCTCACAGCCACTTTCCAAGGCCATCATTATTCCCAAATGACAGACAGGGGACCTGATGCTGAAGGAGATTAGAAATTTGGCCACAGTCATACTATTAAAGAGGTAGAAGAACCCGAAACTGAAGCCTGTTTTATCTTACTATGCTACTCACTGCCCTTCAGACATTCAGCTACTTGTTCAGCTGCTTTTAAGCCCCAGGCAAACAAAATATTTCTACAGTCAGAAGTTTAAAAGATCTTTCAACTGAAAGCAATGCCACAGTGCACTCAGCTTTTCTGGGAACTGAAGTCCTGTCCTATGGTAAGCACCCCAAAGTGGTTCTCTCAAATAGATTCCATCAACCAGCTCAGAGGACCTCTGCATGATCTCTAGCCTCCTTTCACAAGTGCCTTCCCTCTTACACTTCACCGCAGTCTTACTGGCCTGTCTGACAGCTCTTCAAACACAACCAGCCATTGTGTGCAGGGTGGTGTTTGCTCTGTTACCCTGGATCTTTGTCCTTTCCCATTCTATGTGGTCACTTTATTCTCAGTAGCCAGTGGACTTACCTCAAATGCCCCTTTCTTCAAAGGATTCTTCTTAACAACATCATTAAGAGTGAGCTCTATCTGTCATATCCTTCCAGCTTTTAGTTCTCTTTGTTTTAGCACTTATGATTTGTGATTAAAGTATTGCCTTACTCATTTCCTTTCTGCCATCCATATCTTCCATGAATAAAATCTCTGGCTGATAAAAATCAAATTAACACTCATGTATCACAATACCTAGCCAGAGCACTCACTAAATAATTTTATTAGGTAAAGGAAAAGAGAAAATTGGAGAAACAAGTGAAGAGAAGGTATTTATAAATGCTTGTGGCTTGAATTTGTCTATTAGGAAGAAAATTTAAAACCAGAGAACTGTGGAGAAAAAACAGAGCAGCTCAAATTAGGCCTGGCACATAGTATTTATCGACAAATAACTTTTTCTTGCTGGAAACATATTTTTAAAATGGAAATGTCAAACAAACCAGAAATCTAAGAAAGTGATGGTTTACTGTACCCCAAGTTCAATCTCTATGTGTTAAAGAAATTTAGAGAAAATTTGCAACCACAAGCCAAATTCTAAAGTGGAAAGCCCACCTCCTTCCAATCTCCCCATTGTCCTTTATTTTCTGAATGTGTGGCAAATGTCCTACTGTTGTCCTGGAAGCCACAGAGCAGCAGCTGGAAAGGCTCACAGCCATGCATCCTCCAGTAATCACAAGCAGGCAGATGAAAGTCAGAGTAAATACAGCAAAACCTGTCAATTCCATGCCCCAAAGTCGTGGTACTGATGCTAGATGAACGACTTGTTAGGGTGAAGGCTCAGTCCACTAGTATTAGGAGTCTAGCTTTGCTATTTACTCGCTGTGTTACTCTGTTCCTCAGTTCCCTCCTATGTGAGAAGCTAATAGTAGTCACCTCACAGGGCTGTTGTAGACAGCAGTGAAATCATTGTAATGAATTTAAGCAGTCACTGGCAAAGTGAAGGCCAAGAATTTTAACTATACTTATTTTCTGCATATTTGTGTGTGTCATAAATTGAAGAATTTTTTTTTTGCCATGAGCAAATGCTGCTTATTTAGTTAAGTTTAATAATCATATTAGACATCATTGGGTTTTGTCTCTATCCTATTTGTCTCTTTAATTTTGAATGTAAAAAACAGTATGGAGAAAGAAAGATGGAAAGCAAAGTAACCAAATCCTGTGAGGGGAAACACTCACATGCTGAAATCCTGGCTAAATCCTCTGAACTTTGCTCCAGTGCAACCTTTGTCAGATGAGCTGCAATTGTGTAAGACACGGAGGAAAGACTGGAGCAGGGGCAGACAGAAGAGCACTTGTGGGAAGCAGGGAAGATGGGTCAGTAAAGGTTCTGGAAAAGCTGGAAAGCATTCAGGAAAATACTCAGACTAGGATAGCTGATGGGAACCAACCATTCCCCATGTGGCAGGCATTGTGTCAAGTGCTTTACAGCCCACTCCTATAATACTTTCCCTATCCTCAGGAAATAGATAGCTTGATAATCTGTATTTTATTTGCAAGGAAAAGGAGGCAGAGAGAGCAAATGTAGTTTGCTCAGTGGTCAAATAACTTTCAAAGAAGCTCTTCATGTGAAAACTCAGCACCAGGGATGGGTTGGCAGATGTGAGATCCCTTTACAGCTGGAAAGGAGAACAGTGAGGAGAGGCTGGGATCCAAGCTCATGTAGGTTTATGTTACTGAGGTTTTAAATTCCCAAAGCATTTGTATTGTTTTAGAAAATATTCCTTAAACTCTAATCTTTGTTTCATCTATCCCAACAAAGAAATAATCTGACTGTACTAGAAATTAAGTCATTGAAAGACACGCATCAAGGAATTCTTTTGTTTGAAAAGCAGTCTCCAGCTTGAGAGTGTGTAGCTCTTCTAACTATAGTTATAAATTTCTGTGTTCACCCTTGCTTGTCTGATTTCTTTCCTTTGCTCCAACCAGCAATATACTTCTAGGGATAATAACAAAGGACATTAAAGCAAAGAAAATAATATAAAAGTTTAGAGGCTGACCAAAGAAGAGTATACCTCAGTCACTGTAAAAGCATTCATTACTTGTTTTGCAAACAGGAAAGTTACTTAAAAGCCAACATGTTTCCAACTCTTATTGTAAGTGCAAATCCACTATAATTCGTTGGTGGGACACAGAAAGAGGAAAATGCAAAGGCATTTGAAAAAGCTCACCTACTTAAACTTAATCACATGCATAACTGGTGTCCTCCCAAATGTGAAAAAAAAAATGTAAACCATAAAGTCAAACAACAAAATGCTATCTGAACAGATTGGGTTTACATAAAAGATGCATGAGGTACCAGAGTCAACGAGTTGCATTATGCAATCCTTGCAGAGGAGTGTTTCAGTGAGAGCAAGTGCCTGTCCTTTCGATCTGGTTTTCTTTTGAACACTGAGGTCAGTCGTCTTCCCTAGAAGGGTGTTGTGGTACATTAAATTTGAGGTCCACAGATTTCAATGGCAAAAGCACCTTTTTGTGCTAAGGGATCATTAGTTCTGTGCTTGTAGTACACTGCAAAGGGCATTTCATTTATCTAGTGCTGTTATTTACACTTCTAAATAAAGTTTGATTCATGTGAAAGATTATTCCACATTAGAACTGGCTGGGAATACAAAAAAGACTTTTCAAACCTCTCTGCAAAGTCAAATTCAATAAAGGGTGAGGGCACATCAAGGCTATCAAAGTATCTTTCCAAGTAGTACCATAGAAAAACATATTCCTTCTAATAACTGCAGTGGAAGAGTTAAAGCCATTCCAGCAGTTTTGGTCAGCATGAAATGTATTTTTAAATACAATGAATGTGAATTGAAATTGCTTGTAAATAGCAAACTTTGAATAAGAAGGTCAAGACTGGAGTCTTAGGTGGTTTTGGTCATAACTTTTTCAAATGTAAATTATTTGGAGGCATTTATATTTTTTATCACCCCATTAACTATAAAATTCAGTGGAAAAGCATTTACTGTCCTATAAATCCTGTGTCCTGAACCTTCATATAGTTCACAGCAGCAAGACTACCATGTCTCATGCCTGGGAAAATTTTCCTAAGGGAAAAGACCAATCAATTGAGCAGCTATCTCACTTGTTGAGCTTATGTAAATAAAAGCAATAGAAGTTAGGACTTAAAAACCATGCAGCTCTGCAGGTGGAAAATAAGCAAACTATATATGAAAATGTTATGTTAGTAAGCTTAATGCTCTCAGTTAATTTATTATCTAATTCAGAAGGCAAAATGGTGAGTCCTGCATTGCAATGGCTCATTTCCCACTTTGCTTTATCGCACCATAAAGCTAACCTTAAGAGATTTGGCTTACATTGGTGTAATGTTGGTTTCTTTTTCCTCTTTTTTCTCTCTTTTGCAGTATTACCATCTGACAGGGAAGCAGGCATGGAACTGTGAATAAGCAAAATGGGTAGGCACCCTCGGAACAACTCCAGCAATTATTTCTTAGTTTTCCCTCAATGTGGATTTTGTAGCCTGTGCCTGACTCCTGTCCTTGTTTCTCCAAATATTTATCATTAACAATTACATATTTGCTGCAATAGTAGCAAACTTGGCTGCAGAGATAAATAAGGATGCTTTCTTTACCAAATTAAGTAGAAGGGTAGAAGCAGATTTGAAGTTGTCTAGAACAGCTTTCATCTAATTATCAGATTTAAGTCCTCTGATTTAACACTCATTGTATGAACCACATGGAAAAGCTACATTATTATAGTATTTCTATTTTCTCTCTCTCTCTCTCTCTCTCTCTCTCTCTCTCTCTCTCTCTCTTTCATATTTCCAACTTTTTGGCTTCTTCTAATAAGTTAATCTTGTGAATATTTGCCTCACTGGTCATATATTCTGGCCACACTGAGTTAATAAAACTGCTTACTAAAGTGCACTGAATTCTGGTACAAGAATATTTAACATAGAGGAAGATTCCTTTTACTTTCAAATTGTTTTTTTACTTTAAAATACTATGAGAAATTTATGAAAGGTTGTCTGACACGATTGAGAATTTATTATTTGATTAGGACACCAAAGCGAGACCTGCATTTTAAACAAATCTTTATTTTTATATTTGCAAAGGGCTCTTCACTTAAGTTTAGTTAAATTGATCTTTTCATGCTTCAGAGTAACCTTATGGAAATCCCAGGCAAAGCAGCACATAGAAGCTGTACTAACCTTAGTATACTGGATCTTCAAATCAGTCAGTGGGGCAGGTAGATCTGGCTTTGCTGAGGACAGCATTTCTGGTTCAGCTCCCGGAGCACAGGTGACAGGCTCAGCAATTTGATTCTGATACAGCACTTGGCTTTATTTGTTCCTTTTTATCTGCACACTCGCTAACATTTATTTGCATATTGGGATATGATTGGGTGAACAGACCCGGAGCAAAAAAAGAAAGGACACCACTTATTTGTAACACCTAGAGCAGGAAGCCTTTGACTTTAAACTTAAATCCTTCAAAAACCAGTACTCTAACATTGAAGTTGCATCTGGAGACAGGGCACTATTTGCAGATGAATTAATTTACAAAGCCGAAAGCTGTGATAAGGATGTGCAGCCCAGCTGCTCTGGCCACTGAACCCAGTTATTATTTTTTTTGGCTTTTTATGCTGCTGTGTAACTTTCTGTTCTCTGACAGACTTGGAATCAGAGAATCTGAGAATTGAGAGTCCAAAAGGGCAGTTGCTCTCAGTAGAAGATGGCAAAGACAAGAACCCTAACCAGGCGTCTCAGGGCACGGCCAGCAGCAGATAGGCCCATCCTCCAGAGAACCAGGGATAAGAAGGCCCTTCAGGCTCTACCCTCTGCCAGCTTTTAAAAGCCTGGTCGTTCAGCTGTATACCCAGCACCAGGTTAGGGCACTTGCAGTGATCGCAGGAGCCCTAAATCGTATGTCGTTTCTATGTGGAAATAGAAAAGTCAGCAGGACTTTCAAGGAATGTGGAGGCCACTGACACACAGCACTGCGCCACCACGACCGATCAGCGATGTGCTGGTCACCTGTGAAAGCTCACACGGCAAAGATGGACCTCTCGTTTTGAAAAGCGCCTGTATTTATCAATCATTGCTATAGGCAATCACACAGAAACTTTAAGCAGGACTCTCAGATAATTCAAATTCTTGGCGTTCAAGTTGGGAACTTTCAAAAAGGAAAATTTTAAAGGGAACTTTTCTCATGTTAAACACAATGCTTTCTTGTACTGAGGCTCTAGCTGAAGTTCTAATAGGAGCAAGATAAAATTCTTTGGGTGCTCTGATTATACCGAATTAACAATAATTTCTTGCAAACTCCTCTGAATGTGAGATTTAGGTAGGGAAACTAAACAATGTGGAACAATTTTCCTGAAGTAAGTGTTAGAGCCTCAGGTTTCTTTCCTGACACAACTGGTCTCCTAGTTTTTATAAATACAGAAAGGGTCAGTCCCTCCCAATCGCAAGGCCAAAATTTCAGTTTCCTTTCCGGCCTGCTTGACTTTGGAACCCAGGCTCTTATTTACTGTGAGTCCCTGTTTTGTAGGAAGAATCCCAGACAGGGTCAAGAACCAGCCTCTTTGATTCAATTTGATTCAATTCTTCAAGTGAATTGTCTCCTGCTTAAGAACTTCAGCTTGACTTTTTTTTCATCTAAGTTAGGAATTCACACACTTTTCTATAAAGAGAGAGATAATAAATATCTTTAGGTTTCTGGGCCAGATGATTTCTGTTCCAACTCCTTTGTACTTTGTGTAAATGACACCGTGTACAATGAGTGCAAATGTTTTTCAATAAACTTTTATTTACAGAAAAAGCAGAAGACAAGCTAGATTTTGTGGCATGGGTCCGGCCCCTAGATTCTAAGGCAGTTTGGTTCCAAAGTCCTAGAGTTCCCTCTACCTTCTCCTTGAAGATAAGATAAGACTTTCTATGTCCTTTCAACATATCTCATTTTGTCCCTTAAGTCTTTTCCTTTTGGTAAGTCTAATTGTTTTCCCTTTCAAAAATGTGTTTTGAATTAAATGCATAATTACACAACAGTTGTTACATAACCTGCAGAGGGTGCTAGCCTCAGGCCCCAGCAGCTGCGGTTGGCTGTTTTCTCCTGCTCCGGGCTTTGTAGTTGTCTGGAGATTGCAAACACTGACTTATTTGATGTCCCGGCAGCGAATGCACCAGGCTTGTGACACACTTGGCATGCCACCTCACCCTGTGGATGAGCATATCCTGCTCTGTATGTTGTTGGATAATTACATAAGAAGAGTCTCTTTTAAACAGGCATTTACTGAATGCAGGTAAAAGCAGCAGCTTTGGAGCTAGGTTGCCACACCTGATCATTTAATTTCAACAAATATTTACCAAGCATTATTTAAGCACAACTAATTCTTCAACTTAATCTCATTTGAAGGGCAGAGCTTTTCTGCCCAGAAACCACAAGATCTAAGATCTATATTTCTGAGTCAATTGCTACCATGCCCCAGCCTTATGTTCTAGAACGGTAGGTTCCTAGGAATGGTGACATGGGAGAAAGACTCTTCCCTTCTTGCCTTTGTAGGAAGATAAATGCTTTGATGAGAACACAGGAGCATGGAAGCCAGCCTCAAGACCGCAAGCCAGGTTTGTGTATTTTTATTATATGACAAGCTTTGCCAGCTGTGGGAGGGCTGGCATTTTAATCTCATTTAAACTTTCTGGATGTCAAATCCATCACATGCAGAAAATTGCAAAAATCACAAGTGTATGATTCAACATATAGCTGTACAATGAGCACAGTAAAATAACCATTGCTTGTATCAAGAAACAATGCCAGAACTTAATAGTGGACGTGGGCACATATCTGACTCATTCTTTCCTTCTTTTCTCTCTTGCCCAGATCACTGGACTCCTAACTTCATGTGCATCACATTTTTCTCTTTCCTGAGTTGGAATTTGATACAAAGAGAATGTTTTTACAAAGGGAGTCCGAGGAGTGGAAATTCATCTGGCAAGCTGGCTAATGCTTGGTGGTGAGGAAAGGGTTATCCAGGTAGCTCTTCCCACCCCAGTATAATCAAAGAGATATTTATTATCTTCTGATGAATATAAAGCAATGCAAAAAAAGCAATGATGAGTTAATTATGTTATCATCCAGAGACACTTTTCTTCCCAATTATAGCACATATGAAGGTACAGGGAAATGGCTCTGTTCCTACAAGATTCATCCAAGTGTAATAGCATTTGGAAACTGTCACCCAAATATTAAAATTATTCAAAGCCTTGTTCAAGTTATTCTACTTCTAGTCATCCATTTACTTTTTTATATATTGATTTCCTTGATACAGGGTCTCACTACAGAGTTCAGACCTGTAGTGATCCCCCTGTCTCAACCTCCACAGTACTAGGAGTACAGGCGTACGCCACCATGCCCAGTATTGGGGCCACCATGGCATGCGCAGGCCTATGGTTCCAGGGCTGGCACAGTATGCAGTACGAGGGATCAGACTTGGGTCTTTGCACTTGTCAGGCAGGTGCTTAGACTGCTAAGCTCTCTCCCCAGCCTTAGTCACTGATCTTAAGAAGATCAAATATGCACAAGTTTTTAACAAGTATGTTGCTAAAGGTTTTATTTGTTTATTTGTTTTTGAGACAGTCTCAGCAGGGCTGGGATAGCCTGGTCTCAGTGTTTCTTTTCTATCTCAGCTTTCCATGGATGGCAGGCATGTGCCATTGTGCCTAGCCAGCCACTTTAATATTACCTTTGAAAAGGAAAAAAATGCCTGCAATGAAAGGGAAAGTTATGCCTGAGCAAAAATATGAAGGTTAAAGAATCCTGCTAAATTATTGTGATTTCTTTTGTATCTAATTAAAATCAAGTCATAGCCATGGAAGCTGTGTATAAGGAAGGCAAGCAATTGTGTTTCTTTCTTGGTATTTGACTAAAATCTATAATTTCCCTTTGACCCCACAAGACAGCATTTGGAAAGCTCAGTGTGTTACTAAATCAAACCCATCTGAACTGCTGCACTGTGTGCCCATCACTGAGGCAACAGGTTCTTCAGAAAAGAAGAGTTCGTTTTCAAGGCAGCCAAGCTTGGGTAGAAACACTGAGGTCAGGAATCTGCCTTTTGGAGACAGGGTTTGGGGATATCTATGGGGCAAAGCCACTGGATGACTGCAGGTGTGAGGAGAGGTGGCTGGCAGCCAGGGACTCAGAGGTCTGCACAGTAACAAATCAGTCCTCCTGGTTACCCATACTATCCATGTTCAGAATGGCAGCCTTGGCAGGTTGTGAGGGGGAAGTGTCCATCCCCTTAGCATGATTAGGTCATGCAGAAGACATCCAGTGTTTCTGATAAAAGTGGCCTTCATGTTTTTGAAAAGTTACCCAGGGAGCCATTATCATTGCAACCCATGTGACAGAGGTGTCATCGACAGCAAAGCCAATGAGAGACCGAGTGAGTGAGCTCATCTGCATGTTTTCAAATGGAGAGATTATTACTGTAAATAAAAGATAATCATTAAAAGCGAGGAAAGTGGAAGATTTATAGACTTTCCCCTTGATTTTAAAAGCTGAAGTTCTACTTCATTGCCATTTCTGGCATCCTGAATTTGTGCTTGGTAAAAATGATCTGATTTCCTTGACTATATAATTATCCTAGTCTAAGAAAAGCCCCTAAAAATGCTGGAAACTGAATGTTGTATGGCAAAAGAGACACTGCATAAGTGCTATTAAGATTCTTGAGATTAGGGCTAGTGAGATTACTCAGAGGGCTAAGCACCTGCTTAGGCAAGCACAGGGATCAGGGTTTGCTCCAACTGCACCACACGATTGACCGCCTCACTCCTGGGCACACTGAGCCAGCCACCGAGACTGGGCATGGTGGTGCATGCCTGTCATCCCAGTACTAGAGAGGCTGGAAAGAGGAGGATCACTACAAAACTGAGCTACATAGTGAGGCCCTATATCAAATACATTAAAAAGAAAAAAGCATTTGCATAAAACCTTAGAGTTGAAAGAGCTGAACAGTAGATTCAGCCCATTGGCTCATAGGAATCAATCAGCTAATTAAAATCAAAACAAAATAGATTGTGTTGCCCAGGCCAGAGTATGCATCTAGAGTCCTTTGGGTAACTCTGATATGTGCTCGTTTCTCAGGGCCCCAAAGCAATTCCCAGCCACATTTCCTCTTGGGCAGCCATGGATTACTGAGAAGCACAGAAGAGGTTCTTAGAGTTGGAAGAACACAGACTACACCCTGTGGTGTTTTAGTAGTGCAGTCGTACACCACATCTTAGAGCTACTGAATCAGAAACAATGAGGTGGGGCCCATCCCCCTGTTGTGAAGAAGCTCAACCATGCTGTATTACCACACAGACCTCTGCCTACCTCTGATATTTATTGCAATCTGCTTTCACTCAGTTGGGTTAACCACCTTTACCCCAAACCTAATGCTTTGCCTGAATTCCTTGCTTCTGATTATAGCTACACACCAGCAAACAAATTTCAGGAGACTTCCTGTTCTTTTCCTAAAAAATTATTACTTTTATTTAATTGGTTATTTTCAACCTTTTGTTGTTCTGATACTTTTAGACTTGCATTTTAAAGAACACATAACTGATGTGCTTTTTAATTCAGTGGGTTTTTTTTGCCTTTAACAGACATTTTTTTTTTGTTTTTAGTATGATATGTATCTCATTCTTCTTATTTCTTTGTATCTATAAAGACCAAAATAAATATTCCCAGTGGAAAGGGAGTCTTTTTCTCTCATAAAGAAGGATGGGGAGTGGACTGACTGAGCAGAGCTGGTTCCAGAAGAGAATGACTCCTGAAGGACTGGCCAGATAGCTCAGTGGATTAAAGCACCTGCTTAGACAGACACAGGGATTGGAGTTCGATTCCCAGCCTGCTGTGCTGGCCCTGCACTTGGGGTGTGCTGAGGACCATGAATGAGACTGGGCAAGGTGGTGTGTGCCTATAATGCCAGCTCTTGGGAGGCTGAAAACAGGAGGATCACTACAAGTCTGATCTGTGTAGTGAGACTCTTTAGATCATATAGTAAATTTAAAAAAAAAGAAAAAGAAAAGAAAGTTTACTGAAGGGAATGAGCCCGATTGAGGCTTCTTACATCCTGCTGCCCAGGCCCTCCTGGACTGGCTCATGGCCTCCTGAGAAGAAGAGACTGCCTGAATCCCAGATCTGAGTGGAGAAGGGGGAAGAAAAATGAAAAAGGCTAGAGCCCACCTACATTCTGAAATTTCTTTGAAGCTTAAAACTCCTTGATTAGAGCTTAGACACATGTGCACACTTAGCTGCAAGGGAAGCATTACAAGCATTTTCTGAATAGCAGGTTCACGCATGAAAGACTGCAGTTACATTAATGATGACAAGAAAGAATGAGTATTGCAGAACTAACTAACAGCTTCTGTTTCTTTCTCTTCTTGTCCTTGCCTTTTATTTTTTTTCTTCTGCAAGCAACACTGTCCAATTGTATATGTGAATTTCAAGATTTAAGGATATTCATAGATGTGTTTCAGTTTCATCACTCTCTCACCCAAGGACTTTGAAATAATTCTCTTGTCCTGCTATACATGTTATAGCAAACTATTATTCATTTTTGTTCCCCCTTTGAACCTTCCATTAATCAAATTGAATTATTATTATTACTAAAAATCTTTATCCCTGTATTACAGAAGCATTTTGTCTATTACTTGGCTATTGACCTCAGCATTTTCTTTTGGGTCACACTCCTTTTCTGAGAGCTAAAAGTCCGTATTTGTGGTCAGCATTGTGAGTGTTGAGCCAATGTTGTTAAATTATTGAAGAATTTTAGCTTCATCAGCTGTCTTTGTTGTCTATTTTTGTTTGGTTGGTTTTGTCAAGTTTCAATTTTAATTTCTTTTCATTGTGCCATTTATTTCTTTAGCTCCTATGTAATTAGATTTTATATTGAACTGTCCTTTTTATTTGAAGCACTAAATTTTCATCTAAGTATTTCTTTATTCTTTTCCTTTTTTCTTTTTTGTATTTTGGGGAAGGGTCTACAGGGTGTTCAGAGTCTCACTACTAGATTGGACTCGTAGTGATCCACCTGCTTACTGCCTCCCAAGAGCTGGGATTACAGGCACACACCATCACGCCCAGTCTCAATTGTCCTCTCAATGTGCCTGGGGGGGGGGTGAGGCCAGCACTGCAGGCCCCAGGATCAAACCCCTGCCCCCTGCACCTGCTTGTAGGGGCTTTAATCCACTGAGCTATTTTGCCAGCCCTCATCTAAGCATTTTTCATCAAGTTTGACTATATTATTTTGTTTTCATTCAATTCAAAATACTTCTAATTTTGATTTTTAGTCTTCCTTGATTTGTGGGCTATTTTGAGGTGAATTCTCAACTTTTCTGTTGTTTAGCAATAATCTCCAAGTATTTTGGCTTATAAGAGAATGATTATTCTATCTTTATAAATATATATATAATAATGTACATATTATATATTAGATATAAATATATACATAATATATGCTAAATATATAAACACGATGCATTCATTTATGCTCATAAATACATATATATATATATTAATAATGGATACACATAATCCCATTTAATTTCCCCATAAATTTTCTCAGTAACATATATATTATAAATATATATATACATTTATTTATTCATTTACATTTAGTATAAGTGTGATAATTGATTTTAATAGTTTCTTTTTTTCTGGATTAATTGGGCAATGTATGACCAAAATTGTTTATGTTTAAACTGTACATTAGGTTTTAATAAATAAATTCACTGTGGAATCAGTACAGTGAGACTAATAATCTTACATAGTTATGATTTTAATTCTCTATTTTATCAACTTGGGCATTATATGTTGCCTATGTTACTGTCTTTATAGTTACTTCAGAAATTACATGTAATTTTTCATAGTCTGAAGTTAATTAATACATGGCTTATTCAAATACCTCAACCCATTTTAAATTCCATATGCATCTCTCACAATGTACATGTCCATGTAGCTGAATATGAATGTAAATGTTTGAATGTATATTAAGATCAGCAAATACTGCGTTTTTTATACCAGATCCATTTCAATCTATTGTTCCTGTATTAATTAGTGTAGTAACTGTTATTGTACTTGTTTTTGTTTTATTTTGTGGTAGGAACAAGGAAAAGCAACTCTGCAAATATTATGTATGTGAAATACTACTATTAACTAGAGTCCTCTCATTTTACATTAGTTCTCAAGCATTTATCAACCTGCATAAACTAAATCTTTGTACAGTTTGATCATATTTTCCTATTTGTACCACTTCCCAGGCCCTGGTATCCAACATTCTACTCTCTGAGTTTATGAGCTTCATGTGTTTAGATTCTATATATAAGTGAGATCGTACAGTATTTATCTTTCTGTGTCTGGCTTATTTTACTTTATGTTATGTCTTCCAGATTTTCCACATTGTTGCAAACGGCATGACTTCCTTCTTCTCAATTTCTAAATACTATTCCATTGTAAATATGGCCCACATTTTCTTTATCAAACCATCTGTTGACCTACACCTAAGTTATTCCTATTTCTTGCTATTGTGAACTGTGCTGCAGATAATATGGAAGATGACTCTTGATATCACTGTTTCCTTTGGATATATACTCCACAGAGGGAATGCTGGCATCCAACCTGTGTGTCATTAGAATTTTGTCTATACCTTTTTCATTCAATATTTCTTTCTAAATATTTCATGCTTTTTTCCATTGAAAATGGCCATCTCAGTATCAATTTCATATTTCTTGTTGCTAGTATGTAAATCCACACGTGTTTTGTAATTTTGTCTTGTATCCTGAAACCTTGTCAAACTTGCATCTTTTCAGTATTCTGTCTGATCTTCTACATGAATGTGTATATCATAGCAAATAGAGACTATTTTTATTTTTTTTCTCTTCTAATCCTGGTGCCTTTTTATTTTCTTTTACTTAATGATCACATTGTCTGGAATTGTCAGTACAATTCAGAGTAGAATTATTGAAAGCAAGTATCTGTCTTGTTACTGACCATATGGAAAAGCCTTCACTCTGTTTTTATTAAAGTACTGGTTGTATGTTTTTCTCAGAGAAGACATTCTTAGTCTACAGAGAATTTCTTTTTACATTCTATTTAGCAGTGAATGGTGATTTTATGCAATATTTGTCTTGATGCATAAGATAATCATATAGTAAATTGCACTGTCTGATTTTCAAAAGTTGAACCAAAGTTCTATTTCTGGGCTAAATCCCACTTAGTCATAAAGTAATGTTCTCTTAAATACTTTTGGGTTTCATTTCTAATAGTTTTCTAGAAAGTTTATTAAGAATAGTTTCTCATCATTTTCAGAAAGGTCCTGGTCTACATTTCTGTCCCTTTTTATGTAATAAAATGTTTATACTCAATATTTACATTCCATGTAGGGAGTTGGTACGTGTGTATATTACATTTTAATACCACTTTTCATCCTTTTTCCCTCTCTTTCTCCTCCATCCATCTCCAGACCCCCTTCCTTTTGACACATGTTTGCAAAGTGTAATGTTTATATACATATAAACTATGCATATGTGTTTACTATATATATATATATATATACATATATATATATCTTAAACAGGTAATTCAAATACAAAATATTATAATTATTTTGGCTCACACAGCATTCAATTAAATTTTTTAGGTATGCTGGAATATTTTTTCCTAGTATCATTCTTTATACCTGCCCAGCCAAATCCATAACAATGAAATAATTTTACTCACAGCTGAAAATAACATTTAATGATTTATTAATTTATTTTACTGTGAGTTTTTTGCTGGTGAATTCTACCAGACTTTTTGGTCTAAAAGTAACTTTACCTCTGATCTGTAGAACAACATCTCATATCCAATATGATGTAATAGTTATTTCTTAGCAAGAATCTCACTAGCAGCTTCTTTCCTTTGTTTTTTGTTGTGTCATCCACTGTCAGTCCAGTACATTGTTCTTTAAGGAGAATTTTTGTTTACATTTTATAGCTCTCGTCTTATGAGAACCTATTGCTATATCTTTTAATCACTCACCTTTCCTTCTCTATTTTCTTGTCCATGGCTCATTAAAAAATTTTTCTTCTATGCAAGCCAATTTACCAATATTGCTTTCCACTGTGGCCTCTTCCATTAAAGTATTTATTTAGCGGTCTCTTGATATAAATCATTTTTAGCTCAACAATTTTGTCAATATTCTTCTATCTTGTTCCCAGGAATCTTCTATAATTTTCACTCTTCTATTTTGTATAAAGGCATTTTAAAGTCGGTGTCTGGCCATTTCAACCAATTCTCTTTCTACTGTCTGTCTATTCATAAGGATTCTCTTCTCCTAACTCTGCTTGATATAATTTGTTAGACATTTAACTGACAAATCTGTATGCAGAAATAATCAAAGACTTATGGCAATGTTATCATCTTCCAAAGAGTGTATGTATTCGCTATTGCAAACCTTCTAGTGCTCTATCTCTGTCTTCTAAAGCAACTGTGAATCCCAGTAAAGGAGCAGAATCAAAGTGCCAGCTTCCCTGGGGCACCCTTCCACTTCTGGGCATGTTCTGGACTAACTACTGTCTTAGCTACCTTTAATATTTTTCCTTACATAAATATTTCATCACACAAGTACATGTCTTTCAGTGGAGGCTCTAGTCCATATTAATTTCTTTTGCCATTAGCAGAGTATGAAACTGAGAGAACTCTGGGTTTTTGTTCTCAAATATTTTTCCTTAAAACTTTAGGTTTAAAATTAAACTTTTTGGAATTGAAAATTGAACCCAGGACACCATGTTTGCCAGACAGGTGCTCTGCCCCTAAGCTATATCCCCTGTGTCTACATCATAAGTACATGTTGCCAGCTTATTTTTTCACTCAATTTTTATTATTCTCTCTTCTTTTTGAAATATAGCCTCATTTTTCTATCATATATTTAAATGTATACTTTACTTATTTCTTTTGAAGATTCATTTTGATACCTGAAGCTGTATTTCTCTTTTTTTTTTTTTGTCTTTTTGAGACAGGGTCTCACTATGCAGTTCAGTCTGGCCTTAAGCTCACTTTGTAGCTCAGGCTGGCCTTGAACTCACAACAATCCTCCTGCCTCAGCCTCCCGAGTGCTGGGATTACAGGCATGTGCCACCATGCCCGGCTGAAGCTGTATTTCTTGATCTTCAAAAATCTGCATGTTTCTTAGTCTGTGTTTTTATTATACATGTATTGCACCTTCTCACTGTAACCTCTGTAATTTTCAATGTTTCAAAATTCTCATATCATGAATTGTTTTACATTTTGCATAAACTTAGAAAATGTGTACTCTAGCTTGCTTATTTTACATTCAGCTGTTTTTAATTTGCCATTTGGATCATGGATGGTATGTTTGATTTCAATGACTTTTTTTCCCTAGAGATTTATTTGATCTTTCAAAAATTATAATGTTCTGTTTGCTATTGTCTTGAGTTGATTTAAATAAAGCAAAATAGTCTCAAATCAGTGTTTACTTGGAGGAGTCAAGAGAATTAAGAGTTGTATTATATTTTTATGTGTAAATGGTAAAGGAGAAAGCCAAAAGTCCTCTCTGGACAAATATGAATGAATTCTCCAAATAACTTACCATTTAAAAGCAGGATTGCTTTGCAAAATACATACAAGCTCATTTGGATAATGATAATTTCATAAAACACAGTGATAATCTCCAAAGTCTGTATATCTTAAAAGGCTCATTTGTTTAAATAACACTTTGAAGAATGCATTAGGGGCTCAAGCAACACTGCACATTTTAAAATCTTCACATAGGAGGGAGAATCATATTAGCATTTTTATAAGTGTCCCCAACTTATCACTTTATCACAACTAAATTTAAGCTGCAAAATTATTTCTGATATTGTGGAAGAAGGAGTATTTTATTCTTATCTTTCTGATGTCACTTTCAACAGCATTCAGAAGAAGTGCAGCTTACAGGCTGAGGGTGGGAACCTTGGCGATGCAGATTAACCTTGTTTATGAAAACTCAGGAAAGAAAATTTTTCTATGCTCAGTCTAAGTTGGAGAGGACTGACCATGTTGCTGGCTCATCTAATATTTCAAAGTATATACTTTTCTATTACTTTCTTTAATGAGTGTTCTCTTCAAAAATATAGGGGTTTAGCACCTAACTTGTCTTTACATAGCCTCGATTGCTCTTCCTTCTAAGCTGTTAAACCCTTTGTCTATCAATACTAAAAACTGTCACTCGAAGGAACAGGAGATGTTTCTCCTTTTCTTATTGAGATAAATATGCATTTCATCACTACCTATGGTGTCTCCCACTTACATTTTGAGTTGTGCTTTGGTAGCAAATTCTCATGTCATCTGGTCTGGTATTATGAGTGAAATGGAAATACTGACTCAACCAGAAAAGAAAGAGCACATTTATAAAAACTGACTTGATCGGTAAAAATGTTTTTTCACTTTCATTTTCTGTATATCTTACAAAGGATTTTCTTACGAATAACAATAACTACCTGAAGATGCTTTTATACACTTCCATTGGAGTTTTTGCTTGGTTATTACTTACATACTATCTTAGTTACTCTTCTCTCATCATGGAGACAAAGGACCTGACCTCCAAAGGTGAGGAGGAAAGGTTTATTTAGGTAACAGTTCGTAGAGCTTTCAGCCCCTAATTGACTGAGTCCAAGGTTGGGTGGCTGAGCAGAGGGGCATCACAGAGGGGAAACAGTTCATGGGGCATCAGACAGTAAGAGCAAGAAAGCAAGGGAGATTAGCAGCGCCTTTGTGCCCTTTTGATACTGTATCTCAACTGCTGGGATTAGAGTGGCGCACATCCAATCACTGAACTGATCCAGCAATCGCCACCCTTAATCCCAGCACCCTTAATTCCAACTGCACTGGGAATCAATAACACAGTCCAGATTCAGTCACCCCCAAATAAATCTAAAGACTGAACAAGGCTCTGAGGGGACATCTAGACATCTCAATTTGTTCTTGTTCAAATATGAAGCTTTATGTTCATATTTAGAAAGCAAACCTGAGCATACATTCATACTGAACATCCTGATATCCAAATATTTTTAATGTGTCTGGAGCTAATTAGCAAGTATATTTTTAATGGAGGGATTAGGAGTAGTACTAATTGAAGATACCAGTGTTAGAATGGTTTCAGATTTCTAATAATGCTTTGGTTGCCAGAGGTAAGAGGTGATTCTTATTCCAACTGGCCAATTGCTTTTGCAATTTGTTTTCATCTACTATCCCTTCCCAAACATCATCTCTGGTCATTAACGATATGCACAAAGTTGACCAAAATTAATGAATGAATGAAAATTTCTTAATTACTCCTTTCCACATAGACAAAGAAGTTCAAGGAATATTAGCTTTGTCTTCTACTCATACGATAAAAAGAAAAATGAGAGATGAGATAGACGTAGTCTTTTTCTCACAGTGGCTGAGGAGTATTTTTGAACCTAGAAAACGCATGACCAACGGCATGTGTGCATCAATCATGGCAGCAAGGAGATAGGGTAGCAAGGGAGATAATGTAACAGAGGGATGGGTGTTGTCAGTTTAGTGACCTCCAAGGGAGACCGTGCTGTTTACTGGTAAATTGTAAATGGTGATAGCAGAGAAATATTGTCAGATGAGTTTATGGACAGAAAAAACAAAAACATTGGTAAGAACTCTCATGAAAAGCTGTGGATTAAGAAAGAGAAGGAGATGAAAAATGCTATAGGTTGACTGTTGCTAAGGGTCAAGGAAAGCTGGAATGGAGAAAAAAATGTTTAGTGAATAAAGAGTTCAACTTCGGGGTAATGGAAAGGTTTTGAAGTTAGATAAATGCTTTATTTGTACCACATTGTGAATATACTAAAAATCATTCCTTGTTTGCATTTCAGCTCAATAGATCATTTTAAAAATATAGAGGGGAAGCAGAGAGAAGCTCTGCGGTGAGCATGCGCGGTCCAAGGCTCACCCCAGCTGTGAGCTGATTCTTTGATGAGCGCTGCAGACTTGGCAACACGACAGATAATAAAAACCTCGGGAACACAGTTTTATTAGTTCCAAACGGCACCAGGAGTGGATGCCCTGGGGGAATATGAATTTCACCAATTTTAAAATGTTTTCCTTCCACATCCTGCTTTTTTGGTGCAATTCTTAGATGTTACGACAACATAAATAACGATTAGCATATATTGAGTAGCACTTCAAGACTAGGCTAAAAGGGCACTTTTTGGTGATCTTTATTGTTTATTGTAAAGAGAAAAAAATGAAACCTAAGTTGCAAATAAGCTAATAAGAAGTGACAACAATTAATATGTTGCAAGTTGTTATCTTTAAATTAGCTACTCTGGGTATAAGATACTGACATTTAATTATCCAAATAAGACTAGCACAACCTATTCTTTTCAATGAACTAAGAGAAATTAGTAGAATAACTTTCTTAACTATCTTATATATGAGTTTTTTATTTTCCTTTCCTTTTTTTCCTTGAGACCATACTCATAAGTGAAATAAATCAGGCACACATGTATAAACATTGTGCTGTCTCCCTAGTGTGAGAAGCTGAAAGAGTAAACAAGATCCAAAGAGTACAATATTGTAAAATGGGCAGGAACTTCAAAAGGAAAGAGAAACTGCTGTTGTTTCTAATCATTTTCTGCAGAATAAGAGATAATTTCATTCACACTGCTCTCTCTGAGCAGCTGAAAACAAAAGCAGGTAGTAATCCAAAATCATCAGTAAGTAGTCCCCATTAGTTTTGGAAGCATATTGAGCAGCATTCTAAAAAATCAGGAATGCATTTCTGTCTCAAGCCACACAATTGTAGCCTTAAGACATGGAACAGTAATTTATGCAGAGCTTCAATATTTTGAAAACAAGTGGTATGTAAACATAGGAAATAGTTTCTCTCAAGTGATAGTATCATAGTTCACTCTAGACCCAGATTTCAAAGGCTGCCTCTAAACAAACCATCAGCAAATACCTCTTTCAGGATACAACTTCCCTAGTCTAAAACCAATGGGACTTTTCTTTGCCTCATATTCCTGTATGAAGACCAATTTCTCAAATTCATGGATCATAAACTCCACAAACATATGTAATCTCCTAAAATTATCTGTAGATAATTGAAACTCTTTCTCCAAGGAAATGGACTTCAGTAGTTCAAAGGCTTGGAAGGACTCTGGAAAGTTCATTTAAAATTAACTAGTTGAGTTTTTATGAGGTTTTTAGGTCAAAAATGAAATAAGGGCCAAAATATCATCCCTCCAAGCTGAAAAATCCTAAGAAGTGCGTAGCTAAACCATTCGCTCAATTTAAAACAGTTGTTTGTATCTTAAGAAGCACTATATGCATATTCCATGTGGAGTCAATGCATTGGCAGTTATTCCTTTCTTTTCACTTGATGCCAGTACACTGTTTCAGAGGAATTGTACCTGACATTAAGTAACAGTTCTCATTTTGATCTTTGAGTCCGTCCAAAAGATGACTTTATTGTAAGTATTTCTTATGTGCTTTTATATCTGGGTGGTCATTCATAATGTGCATGGAAAAATTATTTTTCACCATTCAGGATACAGAGACTGCTTAAATTCTCCCTGCAAGGAACTAAACAGGATTTTCTGAGAAGTAGGTAAATAAAATCATTGCTTCTGTACACATACCAATGTCAAAAAAATCTTGGTGCCTCAGTGACACTTTTAGGCTTTTGGCTTAGTAAAGCTGTTTCTCTTAGTAAATCCATACTAAGCCCTGTGGCATGCTGGACACATACCAGTGGACAATCCAGCAGCTGCTCATTCTTATCCCTCGAGCTAGCATTCTATGCTCTTAACCATTTGCAGTCATCAGAATATCACTCATTATTCAAAATCACAAAGAATTATATAATCCTCTAAGTGCTTTATACCTTTAAATATAAGGTACTATTTCTTCCATTTTACAGATGACAATGCTATGGTTTGGAGGGGTCAGTGATGTCTTCACATTCTTACTGTGGTCTTAACCTTGCCTCCCATTCGCTCAATTTAGTCCCTGTTTCCTGTGACTTGTCCTACCCACTGAAAAAATTTGTGGCTCTCATCTGATATAAATCTCCTAATCCAGCCTCCACACATGCCCTTGTTGATCCTTCTAGCAGTTTGATAGCAGCTTATCACAAACAGTTTTGTACCAAATGTGTATTTCACAGACTTTTTCATAATTATTTAGAAATTTTATAAATTAATGTTAAGAGAAAAACCTAGCTTTGAGGATACATCACATAATCCATTTGATACATAACAAAAGTTTATTTCTTCGTGGGTCATGGTCATGTGAAATAGAATCCTCACATTACAGTTGAGAACCAGGATCCTCATCTTGCATACCCGGATCAGAGAAATTTAAAAGTCATTAGTTAGGGGCTGGGAGATGGCTCAGTAGAATAAGCACTTGCCTGGCAAGCACAAGGGCCTGAGTTCAATCCCCAGTTCCACCAAAAAAAAAAAAACGAAAACAAAAAAAAAAAAAATAAAAGTCATTAGTTAACTTCCAACATTTCATTTCCAAAACTTAGGGTAATCTGTTTTCACAAAATAAGATACTTGCTTATTAATTTTTGGCTAATATACAAAGATGTTTCCTTTCTCACAAAACTATATTTATTTGACCTGTAAGCAAACAGATCAGGCCCATGCCACTTTGCTAGTATTCTTAATTTATGACATTTCACATTGCTAGCATATTTTATTACTTTTAGGTTGAGATTTATATATTTTGTGACCATTCTGCTCATTTTTTTACCAAAGACATATAGAGAGGTCAGTGGTTCTCTAAAAAATAGTGTATTACCCTTGCCCCCTCTTTGTCTATGACACAGGCAAGAAAATCTGGGCATATTGGGCATAAATCTGGTCTCTGATTGATCTCTAAACAGGGATTCTTTGCAAACAGGATAAGGTATGGGGACCTTAAGAAACACAAATATGGACTGCTTTGACCATCAGGCCATGGGAGTTTTAGACATCATTTTACACAAGTGTACTATTATCCTAGCTATGAGAATATACCCCTGTCGTAGACTATTTTTATAACTATGATAATAAAAAAGTTAACAGAATCACCCAGTGAAGATAGCTCAAAGTCACCCTCTATTCATTCTTCATTCGTTTATTCATTTATTTATTGGTGGTACCAGGGATTGAACTGAGGACCTTGTGCTTGCCAGGCAAGAGCTTATTCTACTGAGCTATCTCCCTGGCCTCCTCTTCATCTAAAAAGATTTTAATCGAAAGAAATATGTCTATGTTCACATAATGTAGGGTTTTCTTTCACCAAGACTTGATTTTTGTCACTTTCCCTAATCTTTTTGCCTAGACATTGGCAAACATTTCCTGTAAGAATGTGATTGAAAATGTTCTAGGCTTTGGGGTTCACATCGCTGCTTGTTGCTGTCCTTAAGAAAAAGTTACCATCTATCATATGCAAATGAATAGAAGTAGCTGTGTTTCACTAAACCTTATTTACAGCAGATAATGGGCTGAACTTGATTCACAGGATGTAGTTTTCTGACTCATGTCCTAGTTTCTGTGTTAGTGTGGGGCCAGGGCCAACACTTTCTCATTGTTTCTTCTTGCACTTTCAAATTTCCATACTCCTCCTGAGCTTTGGCTCCATCATTTATTATCATCATTATTATTTCATTATTGAACTGTTTGTTTTTACTTTTGTTGCCAGGTTCCAAGGTCATCTGGAAAAGCCATACTGAATGATGCTATTGTGCATTTTTATTGGGGATATTGCTGAACCACTGTTCAGTTCTGTGCTTATTACTAGGCAACACTCTTTCTAATACATCTTTATATCCTCCAATAGTTACAGTAGATAACAAGAAACTGTTCTCCAAAGGAGTTGGTTCACCTCACACTTCTGGCAGCAGTGACTGAGCTTTCCACTGTTTTGCATCTTTGTAGAGACTTGCTGCTGCAGACTTTTGAGTCCTGCTAGAACAGTGGGTGTGAAGCAGAGCCAAAGAGAACGAGGGCATCACTCACCCTCCAGCAGGTGCCATGTAGGCCACATGGAACACTGTGATGCTCGCTGTAGCTGAACGAAATGTAAACCTCGCATGTCTACATAGTAGTGCTGGCACAAAACATTTCTCAGAGCAGCTTTAACTTAACTTCGCTCGGACAATTGTACTGCTGATTTCTACTGGTATATTGAAAAGAACAGTTAGTATTTATTTATTTATTTAAGTTTTTGGCCAATTTTGTATGCTTATTTCTCATCTGAACAGCTAGTGTGAATGCAACAATGTGCACTATAAGAGTCGCTAATTCTTATTTATGTTTTTTCATCTGTAGATTATATATCATGACTTTTTCCACTTTTCAACTTTTTTTCTTAGCTTACATAGAAAACCTTGGTCTATGTGTGTATGTGCATTTGTATGTTTGCATTTGGCACAGGATTTTACTAAGCAGCTTGGAATCATAGTGATCCTCCTGTTTTAGCCTCCCCAGCACTAGGATTACAGATGTGTGCCACCGTGCCCTGTTTCAGGGGACAGCGCATCGAGCCTGGGGTCAAGGTTGGAGAAACACATGGTGCCAGGGACTGAACCCTCTGTCAATTTATATATTTCTCCCATTTTTGAATTTTTTACTCCTTTGTGATTATCTTCTGACCAAAAGAAATTTCTTATGCTTATAATCTATTTTATATCTTATAATAAATGCTTTTAAAATATAATTTAATAGTCTGAATTCTGAGATCATAAAAATTTTACATTTGACTTTTTAATTGAACTGGTATTAATTTTGCCATTTTGTTATCCAAACACCATTTATCAGAGTACCTTTGTTCCTTTATATTCTCAGAAGTTATCTTTCAATGCATGTGTTATTTTTTCTGTTTAATTGTTTTATTCAATTTTGTCTAAATGTTTAGTATTTATTTATTTAAATTGTTTATTCATTTTAATGAGAAAAAACGATAAAATAGCAATGAAACAGCTTTAAAACAGTTTAGTAGGATGGTTATAATAATTAATACATTGCATATTGTTGTCTTCATAGTAGTTATTCTGCTGACATGATATCCTGTCCAAACACTATAAGTACAAACCTTTCTTATCATTGAATTAAGAGAAAGTAGCTGTGTGTCTACTCTCTCTTATACAAGACATAAGATGCATCTATATCTATCTATCTATATCTATCTATCTATCTATCTATCTATCTATCTATCTATCTATCTATCTATCTATACCATATAATACATGTGTTAGCATGCTACTTCTTTATAGCAAAACTTAACATAACTATTTTCTATATTTCCACACTTTTTATATTTATGTCTATGTATTTTTTTACAGTTTGTTTTTTACCTACATGGGTATTGTTAAAGAGCTAAGCTTTACCCATTATATATGCTAATGTGTAATGCTATTAGCAAGTATTTATCCATGTACAATTTTCTTCTTTAAGTAATATTCTTATAATACAGACATAGGAATATAAATGTTGGGTTAAACTGAGGGTATATTTGATATTTATACTCATATTCAATTCCAAATTCCTGATTTCACATTACCTTTGGCCTAGTTTCCATTCGGACTTAGCCAATTGCTGTGAGGCCAGCTGTGCCTGCAGGCTGCCAATGTGTCTGGGTGCCTATGTGTGTTCATGCCCCGCCCCCTAAGAACCGAGACCCTGTGTGTCTGTATGCAGATTTGAATGAGCTAAACCAGGCAATAAATAGTCAGGTCGTTTTTGCAAAACTGTTGTCTACTTCAAGCTCTGGTTAGTCTCTTTCTTTTTAAATTATTTATTTTAATGAGAAAAGAAAGATAAAATAGCAATGAAACAGTTTGAAATCAGATTAGTAGGACAGTTAACAATAATACGTTGCATATTATTCTCTTTGTAGTAATTATTCAGAGCACAAGATGCAGACATAATATCTTGTCTAAACAATATTAGTACAAACATTCTCAATGAACTCAGAGAAAGTAGCTGTATATGTATCCTCACTCTCTTGTGTACACATATGTGCATATACATATATTTTTTTTTCCACAACAGAACTGTCTTTTATTTACACTTTTGTGAAGTTAGTGATGCATGACACTAGGTTGCCTAACAACTGATAGCTAACCTTAGCCAGATAGGACATTCATCTCAGGAGTGAGATAGGTTCTTTGCTTTAGTCACTGGGCCAAGTCCCACCTATGATATTTGATCGATTTCCTAGCTTTGTGGCTCCCAATATATCCCCCTTTTTAATTTTGTTTTGTCAGAGATGGGTATTCCACTCTTAGCCTCTTGATTTCATTCCCTCATACAAGATGAATCGCCGCCATTAACCATGAACCTTTGGCTAGAGGGAGTGGAGTTTCCCACCAGCTGCACCTCGGCAGAGCAGCCATCAGCTCTCTGAAGCTATTGCCATTGTAACTTTGGGATCTGGAGCTTGCCCTACTGCTCTCCTTGGTGTCTCCCAGAGACAGAGGCTTTGAATATGCACAGTTTAGGTTTAAATCCCACTCACAGCAGTGGAGGGCAGAGATGCGGAGTGCAACCAGTCACCCTCACCCCGTGGTGGGTTCCATGCTCCTATGACCTCTTACACCTGGATGTGCTCAGCTTTGCAAAGAAGGAGTACCAAGGGCCCTATAACTATTTACAACAGGCTTGGAACTAGCTCCAGGAAACGTTGAGCAGATTCACACACATCTCTGCTTCTTCCCCTGGGTTATCCAGGAGGTGCAGTAATCCCTACATGTTTCCTTAGACTGATCCACACAGAGAAACAGTGTGCCTTCCCCATCTGCTCCAACTCTCTCAGAAGGTTCCTCTTCTCTTTGTCTATTTCCTAGGAATGAATATCTGATAAGGTGTCACGATTTTCACTCTCCTCCTTTTTATGTTTTGTGGCTGGTCCTGGGAGCAGGGCTGGTGCAGAGTGTGGTGTCAGGGATCAAACTGTGGTCCCCTGCACCTGTATAAGCTTGCCTAAACAGTCTCTTTAGACCACTGAGCTCTCTTGCCATCCCTCTACCTTTAATCTTAAGTTTGGCTATATCCTTTCTTTTAAGTGCAGCATAATAACTCTTCAAAGCTATCATTATCCCTTTTTGTATAACTCCCAGCCTTTTTCCTCTCCCCTTATTATTCCTTTTTCTCCTTCTTTTGCAATATAACACTGGGCTCAGAATTACAATTCTCCTGCCTCAGCCTCCCAGAGGTCTAGGATTACAAGTTTGTACCATTGATTCTTGGCTTTCGCTAAAATTCTTTTTGGAGTTTCACTCTGTATTAATAAAAGCATTTCCAACTGCAACAGAGACGGTACTCAAATGATGCCATCAAAACAGAATTGATTTAATCAAAGAATTGCAGTAGGAAGAAAGTTGGCTTGAGACATAGCTGATTCAGGAGATTAAATTCTGCCATCAGGATTCTGTCTGTCTGTCTGCCTGTCGGTCTGTCTGTCTGTCTGTCTCTCTCTCTCTCTCTCTCTCTCTCTCTCTCTCTCTCTCTCTCTCTCCCCTCACTTTATGTCCTATGAATTTGGCCTAGAGATCTCACCCATCATCCTAATCATACTGTTTTGTAATTATGACTGTCTGTTGCCCTTCTCAGATTTTGTGAGCACCTTGAGGATAAGGGTCACTTCTCATGGCCCTACACCATGTTCTGCTTCTAAAATGCCTGTGTAAATACATATTGGTTGGCTCAGTGTGTGTATGAGGGAAGATACCAGGCCTTTGTGTTAACAGTTTTTGAAAAAAGTTTCAAGAAGCATGGAATGTATGTGTTTCCAACCAAATGAACCTAGACCCTTACAAAAAGAAATCATTTCTGCTAAAGGAATTCATCTAACAATGTGGTTCAACAGGGTGGCAGATCCAAGTTGGCACAGAAATTTATTTGCAATACTGAAGACATTCTGTGCTTTAGAGGTATTTTCAAATAGTACAGCAAAACTGTTACATAATAATCCAAGAGATCAGAGACCTGAGTGATGCAGTCCATAGCAGGCATTTCCTTCTAGGACTTGGATTGCCTGGCCTCCATCCAGGAACCTATATTTATTTCTACCTACTTGTATGTGAACAATTGCTTGAAGACTCACACATTTTAGATAAACTAAGGTATTATGGTATTATGTGTTCTTGAAATAATATCTCTGAAATGACATTCTAATCTCTCTCATGATGTTTCTCTCTTATTAATATCCACAAGATAGTTATTAGAGAACAGAAGACAATTATTTTCACAAGACTGAAACTATTACAATCAAGCACCCTCAGAAACATTTTACCACAAGCTTTCTCTCACAGAACAAAGGTGCCTTTAATCCCCCTCTGTTCCTTAAGTTCAGGCTGGTTCTCTTCACAACACATAGGCAACAAGAGTTCAGGATCTTAGGTAGCAGGATGCACACACAGGGCAAATCGGGTCACATGTTATTCCCTCTTGTTTGTTAGGTTTTGGTGTGGAAATCAAGCTGAATTAAAGTTTTGGTGTAAATAGCAACACCTACCACAAAAATGCAATTGTGAATATCAGCACAGCTGTCAAATAGAAACGAGAACTTCTAGTGTATACACAAGGTGTGTGCCCGGCTCACAAAGCCTGCACATAAAGGAGTTTTGAGCCGTAAGAGGTACCAGGTTATGAAAATGTCATGGGAAAAGGTGAAACCGTAGATCATATTTTTATAAGATAAGGCTTATGTAACAGGGAAGCCTGAAAAGTATTTCATAGTGTTTATCAGCTTTGAGAAATGCTGAGTCACTGTGCAAGAAATTAGAGGTCAAAATAATTATAGATTTAATTTAGAGAAAACTCTAAGTCAGATGACAGACATGATGTTTGTCAAGGATGCTCTATGAAATCAGATGATCATCTGTGGCTTTTGTGAAACGTGTTATATTAGGCATCAAGATGGTCTTCAGTAGGGCATGGGATTTATGCAAGTGATAATGTTTGGAAGAAATTTTACAGTTCCCATATGTTCATTTCTACTGACAGAAAGATTTCCTTCTTCTTGATCAGTTGTATCCTAAGCAAATAGGCTTATTGTTCCTAAAGTTTTTATTGTAGAGGGACTTAAGTGTGGGAAGTACCTGGAACATCATAGAGCTTTTCTTTTCACTTTACAAAATAAAGGTGTACTAAAGAAAACTTCATCAGTATTAAAAACTACCTATAAAAGTACCAAATATCAGTTACTTGGGCCAAGTATAAACTTACTAATGGCTTGACACTGAACCAATAAATATATCAGGGTTGTTGAACATTTTGGGGGAGTACCTCATTTCTTAGTTAGCATCTTAATTTTTTAATACTGGTTTTATAATTTCAGAAAAGTAGGAAAAATAATCAGCACTTTGGTCCTGGTGGCAGAAAAAACAGGTTACAGGTGTCAAGTAGACAAAATAGGCTCTGCATTCCAGGAGTCCACTTTTACTGGCTTCTCTTCCTTTTACATTTTTTTCCTTCTCACTTCACTAGAAATGTATTTTGCCCTTTTTTCTCTGCTTCATATCTTGAGTGAATCTGAAAGAAGGCTCTGGTCTACGTTTTTGGCTCTTTCACAACTAGATTTCTTGGTACCATCCTGAGTGCTGGCTTTTTGATGTTCTACTGAACCCTGCTTCCCACAGAGGGAGCTATTGTGTGTGTGTGTGTGTGTGTGTGTGTGTGTGTGTGCGCGCACGCGCGCGCACTGGGGCTTTGTAGAAAGTGTGCTGTGCATAACCCTGCTGTGTTCTGCACTCAGATCTTTATCTTATGTTCCCCTCATACTTCATATGAGCATTTCAGCGACTGTCAGCGTTACTCGGTGATAGCTTAAGTACATGATGGGGGATAATGTTTGTGATTAATGGAGAGTCGCATTCATTTCTGTCTTCTTCATGATTGGAAAACAAAACAAAACAACTATTTCCTTAGCAGTTAGCCTGATAGGTTTCAAAAAGATTATAAAATGATTACAATTAAAGAACAGGAAAATACTAAGACTTTAAAACAAAAACCAGACTTGGGTGAATTATCACTGGAAGTTGAGTCTCCACTGAGAAGCCCATTTGTAACAAGGTGATTGTGTATCTGTTTCCTCAAGTTACTCCTGGGGCTGGTGGCAGGATAAAAGGTTCTTCTGATTTTTCTGATTCTATAAACTGCTCTCAGCACAGCTTAGCCAAGTTGTATTTTTAGGGACTTTAATATGGGGAGAGCAAAGGGAAACTGATTCAGAAAACACATGCTGTGCTTAGGGAAAACTATCCTTATCTGTTTCTGGGCCAGAAATTAATCCCATTTTGTTAATCCTTGACATTTCCTCTCATAGTTGTCATTTTACATTATAATAACTAGATATAAATTGATTAAAAATCATCCAATTACAGAAATAATCGTGGATAACAAAGCAGGCATAATGCATACATAAGGGGCTATTTATTCTGAAGGTTGTAAGCTCTAGCTCCATAAAAATCGGACTAATTTCACAACTTCTTTGCTTTCCTTCCCATATTTCTGAGGTCAAATCTTCACTGAAGTAGGGGTCATACTGTCTCTAAGCTCTCCCACGCTGATGCCTGACAGGGCAGGCCAGGCTGTAAAGAGAAGCTATAGATCCTGGGCTGCTGACCAGGAAGAAATCAAGATTCTGAGCATGTGGTTACATCTGGAGTGTCACCGGCTTCTCTGAGCCACCTTCTACAATGGAGGCAGAGAGATCCTCAAAGCTATCAAAAGATCTCTCCATTTCTTGCCTTGAAACACCTTGATAACTATTTTTTAACATTTTTGTTGTTTGTAGATTCTCAGCAAGAGCTACAGTTTTAAAAAAATCTTAAAAAGTAGTTTTAATAGGAAAAAATATATATGCATATCATAGAGTGAAGGTGTAGATTTCTTTCATTTGTGTATGCGTACAACACTTTGATATTGCATAGGTAGTATTTTTTGATTGAAACATTAAATCACAATTCAAATTAACTATCCAAACATAGAATGGTATTAGTTTAGTGGGTTGAGAGCAGCATTTTAAAGAACATCATACACAAGGGTGCCCTGTATGTAGTAAGGATTAGTATTACTTCTGTAACTTTTCTTCAATTCTGCTTAGATTATAATGTGATACATGACACTGTAACTACCTGTTGAATTTAATATGATATGATAAATATATCCCCTTATACATTAGCTCAATAACTATTTACTGGAAAAATGAAAGTTACCAATATAATTGTCTCTGTGAAATTATTTGAAGAGGATGAGCATCCTACAAATAGATGTTTACAAGGCAAACAGCCTGGGCCAGCCAAATAGCTCAGCAGATTAAAGTGCCTGCTTAGGCAGATACAGGAGTTCAATCCCTGGGCTTGCCATGCCGACCCTGTCCCTGGGCGACAGAGACTGGGTGTGGTAGTACACACCTGTAATCCCAGTACTTGGGAGGCTGTGAGCAGGAGGATCACTATGAGTCAGATCTATGTAGTAAGACCCTGTAGGCCCTGTAGACCCTTCCCAAAAAAAAAAAAAAAAAAAAAAAAAAAAAAAAAAAGACAAACAAACAGCACAGCCCAATCCCAGAAGCAAACCTTTAGGGAAGTACCTCAGCTCTGTTGTCTGGAAGGCACTCTGGCCAGGAAGATTCTTCACTTTTCTTTTTTTGAAGAATCAGGTATTGAACTCAGGCCCTTGCACTTGCCTGGCAAGTGCTTATCCAGCTGAGCTATCTTCCCAGCACCCCCAGGAAGCTTTGTGAACCTGGCTGTCACGGCCACAGTTGGTCATGAGCTGCTGAGGCTGCAGGTCCTACAGTCTTACTCAGCAGAGAGAAATGGCTTCACTGCTGTGACCTCTTAGGAATCACAAACTTTTTTTCAATTCTTTGTCCCCCACTCACTTCACAATCATATTGCTGAGGAGCCACCTGTGGATATATTTCCCAGGCTCCTGCACGATGTGAAGAAATCTACCCTCTACTGTACATCTTAGAGCACAAACTACACGTAACCCTGTTGAGACTACGTCAGCCTATGTTTAATTAAAAAGATGATAATCAAGTAATGAAATAAATTTTTGACAGGAAGAAAGAGCCCACTCTAATTTACACTTTTCTGGTTGAAAAGTGCCTTAAATGACAACTTAAATATATCATGGGAGTTACCAGTTAGTCCAACTTTGAGAAGTTAATAATTATATTCAGATAGGCAATGATTAAGAATGTCCCTCAATCCCTTTCCCCACAAAATAACTTTAGTTTGTGTATCTACTAGAGATCACATAGGAAGTTCAGGTGCATTTGTGAAATATTAGCTAGCAGCTGGCTATAGAAAGTGAATAGGAGGAGAACAGACTGAAGTGTCATTCACAGGGGCCAATAACTGCCTTCATCATTTCTTGGTGAATGTGATTACTTTCTTGATTTGTTTCTCAGCAAGTTTATTGTTCATGGATAAAGCGGACATGATGTTTCCCATCCTGTACCTTTCCAAACATTTTTTCAGTTATTTTACCTCTCTGTTTTGGGTGAATATTTAGTATTTTCTTTCTACATAGAAAGTCGTATTCCCTCCACATGGGGACAGTTGGCCTTCCTTCCTTCTCACGTGGGTGCCCTTCTCTTCCTTCTCTTTGCTTATACTTTAGAGAAAGACTTGATAATCTCTTGATTGAAAGCAATAGGCATGGAAATCTCTGGCTTGCTCATGATCTTTCATGAAATAACCTCAGCTATCCCGACTCCACTCAGTATAATATTGGTCGCATGCTTGTGATGCGTGATCTTTATTGTGCTATGGTATATTCCTGCTTTACCTAATTTGTTGGAAGGTTTTATTGTGAAAGGATGTTGTATAGCAGTCATTTGATTTTTGTCCTTCAGTCTTTTGATGTACTAGTTATATTTAATGACTTGTATATCCTATAACGCCCTTACCAGTGATTTTCTTTTTGAATTTATTAATAACTAATTTGGAAAGCCCAAATATAAAATTAAGCTGCTGGGTCAGATTAAGATATTGGATAAAGTCATGATTCAAGTCAGGAGGCTGAGTTCTAGGTCCAGCCCTCCAAAAGTCAATAAGATGAATTTTTTCAAGGGGGGGATTTGAGTTTTTAAGCCCTCCTTGTTGCCAAATCTGTCACAGTGCTTTGAGTTGGATGAACCTATCTTTCAGGCTTTTTGGAGGATAATGCCATGTTCACTTTAACTGCTTCTTAGGTACTTATTTGACAGATCATAGAACCTGACTCAAAGTATACATTCAGGGAGAACAAATTAAACTTTATCATGAAATTTTCCTATCTTAAAACTTTAAGTTATTTCAGGCTTGCCAAATAGCTCAGTGGATTAACATACCTGAAAACAGGTGCAGGGGCAAAGGGTTTAATCCTCAGGTCTGCCCCACACCCAGGGCACCAGAGACAGCAATTGAGACTGGTCATGGTGGTGCGCACATGTAATCCCAGCTCTTGGGAGGCTGTAAACAGGTGGATCACTACAAGTCTGGTCTAGTAGTGAAACCCTGAATACCCTGTAAACCCTTTCCTAGAATACAAAAAAAAAAAAATACTTTAAGTGATTTTACATGTACATGTTTAAGTAATAACTGACTAAAATTTTCTGTACATAATACAGTATGAACAGATAATTTCTTCACAGTTCCCGTACCAGTTTGCAGACAAGATTTTTAGTCCTCTGTTTCCTTTGTTAAATGCAACTAAGGTTAAGAGGCTTTCAGCTTTCTCTGAAGCAAATCATGATTCAAAGTCAAGACTCAGGCTATCCATTGTTTGTTTTTTCTATATAGTAAGAGTGTATATAGTAAAAATTCAGAAAAATAGTTTTGCAATCTGGTATTATATCAATAGCAGCACTTTGACAGTGATAGGCAGGTGGGCAGATTTTCTATATGTGATGGCATATGACATAAAGGAATAATCACTTAATGATGAAAAATCTTTCCCCTATACAACACTGAGAAAGGCCTTGGCCAAAGTTTCTTGCCATGATTTGATGACAAGGTTTAAATTAGTCTGATGATAAAGTTCATCATTAAGAAAAAAGTTATTTTTGCTACATCTTCTTTCCCCACTCCTTTTGAACACTTGGTGGTAGGGTCTTATCATGTGCCTGATTTCCTAAGGACAGATTTTTAGTATTGCACAAAATCCAAAGATGTAGACAGAAATTCGTAGGGCAGCCACTGTTTCCATATACTCACACAGAGCTACCTAATAAAAGAGGAAACTGTTTGCAGTACTACTTTATCATGTATTTATTAAGCTTCTGTGAAGATCTATCCTGCTGAGTAATACGCTATTTACAATACACATGCAGTACTATTTTCTATGAATACAGAACTGCAAGGTTCATTTCTGTAATAGCCACATGGATGCGACAGAAGCGTGAGTGCCCCAGTGGAGGTCATACTTTCCTGCAAGAGCCTGACGGAATCAAAATGACCTCAGATTTAAGGGTTTGGGAAGGTTTCTTGGAGTGATATATCAAGGCAGAGGCCTGGAGGAGTAATGAACCAAATATAGAGAGGCAAAGCTGATGGGTGACAAAGAAAGAATGCCTTAAAAAAAATCACAGATGGAGAAAGCAGCATAGTCGAATTCACCTGAGCAAGATGAGGAGACCTGTTCAGGGAAATTCAGTAAGGTGATGGACGTTGGCATTAATGGGTGACGATGTGGCTGTGAGGCTGGAGGTGGGTGATGCCAAGCCTTTTAGAGACCGAGTGCCCAAACTAAATCCAACATCACTTACTGGTCACAGAGTGCCACCACTGCAGCTTTAGCTTAGAAGAAGCAGCACTTATCTGATGCTCGGCTGCTGGGGTGGCTTGGCTTGCATGCCCACTGCACTACGAGTGCCTGCCGTAGGGCGCAGGCCAGAGGTTCTTCACCACTGATCTGGAGCATGAACAGAAGCACTGCAGTCCACTGGGGAGCTCAAGCTTCACCCTCTGGAGAGTGGTGTGAGCCCCACAGTGGGCATCAGCATTGGGGTGGAGGCAGTGTTTCTCAGAAGGACTGGTGTCTGTGGGAAAATGATAAGAAGATGCAAATCGGTAGGTACTTAGTGCAGCATTTTCTTTCTTTAATCAATAACTCTAAATTATGTGTATTCCACACATAACTACTAAAGCTATCAATAACATGGACTATTGTCCTGAGAGCTAATGTAAGAAACCATCTTCTCTGTATAGTAACTTCACAACAGATTTTTCTAAAAGAAAATCAAGAACTCATTCTTTAACTCCCATAATTCAGAAAAATAATTCATGTTTCAACCAAGGTGTGAATCACAAACTATAGAATGATTTGCAAAGTCCTTGGCAGCAGCACTAACAGAGAGTATGAAGAAATTATTTAATGTAACTGTGCAGCATAAGCTTTTATCAAGAGCAGGACTGTAAAAAGTAGCTGTGCTTCTATTTTTAGACACCTACCTTCTCCCCAGCATGGTGCCAGGTACATGCTGCCTCTTGCTTTGCAGTGGATGAGCAGAGAGCTACACCCTCTGCCTGGCATTTCATTCCCTTGACTACTCATACAACCCATCTGACTTAGCCTATCAACTTGCTGACCAAAAGGAATCCCCTCCTGAGTGCACTGTCTTATGCTTGGCTGCACTGTACAAATGTGTTGTTGCTGGATTATGTTTGGCAGAAAGCTCCCAAATGATGATAATTTCGCTGTACTTATCTCTCTAGTAACAGAGGAGATCTGATGTGGAGGGCCATCAAACCCATTAAGGAAAATCAGCCTTGACAATTTCTTCTTTCAACAACTATGACTTTCGAAGTACACACCCATATGTTATGTAAAATTTGCTTAAGGCTGTAAAAAGGATCCAATGTCATTCCCTTTTGAAAACCACTACAATAAGGTGTGCTCATTTGTGAAATACTGATTTTCAGGGTGGGCCAAATAGCTCAGAGGATTAAAGGGCCTACAAACAGGCGCTAGGGCTGGAGTTCGATTCCCTGGGCCTGCCATTCTGGCCCTGCCTTGGGGGCTCCCTGAGAGGCGATTGACACTAGACATCATGGTGCATGCCTATAATCCCAGCACTTGGGAGGCTATGCACAGAAGGATCACTATGAGTCCAATCTAGTAATAAGACCCAGAACACCCTGTAGACCCCTCCCTAAAATACAAGAAATACTGATTTTTCAAAGGAAAGGTGATTCATTTTTTGCCCTTCAACCTGAAAATTTTTCAGATTTCTAAGGATTTTTTCTAAAAGAGGCCATTGTATTTGACTTTTGAACATGTCAAATGAAATCACATAGAAATTCGCAAAATCAAACAGAAAAATCTTATTTTTATTTATTTATTTATTTTGGGGACCATGGACTGAACTTGGGCCCTTACGCTTGCCAGGGTAGCGCTTATTCCAGTGAGCCATCTCCCTGGGTCAGAAAAATGATATTCTATGAATAGAGGGACAAAAAATAAATATTGACTTCAAAATTTAAAACAATTATGATAATGTCCATAGTTCTATTTATGCACAAATTTATAGATAATTAAAATACAGTAAAATGTGTCAGATCTGGAAAGAATCAAGAAAGCCACATGCGATCTTACGGGACTTTAAGTATGTCAGTGTCCATTTTCTCGAAGAAAACTTTCTCAAACACAAACACTGATGTTTCTCACAAAGATTTTACTGTGAACTTTCAGGCACTGCCATGTGGCCATTTGTACAAGTTTTTTCTTGAGCACAAGAGAGCACCTTTATAGTTAAGATGAACTTCAAAATCAAGCAACACAATAAGAGTTGTTCTGGACTCAGTATATTACCATTCAGTTTTTGCATTATTAAAATCTGCACACCAATGCTACTATTCATTTCTTCAATTAAAATGAAATTCTGGAAAATTTCTCCTCCAAGAATTCCATCTACAGCCCTTCACTACAGGCACAAGAGGGGCATGGTGCTCACGTGTGCATTGATAGGACAGTGGGAGCTGACAGATACAGCACATGACTTCAAGGCTGGCTCTACCTCTGACTATGATTTAATATAATTTTTCATTTGCCTTCAGCATACGAGTGGTTCTCAAATTCAGAATCACATGGAGGATTTGCAAAAGTACAATTTTCCCATTTCCAGCCTAGTATTTCTAATGAAGTACATAGATGTGGAGTCCAAGAATTTTATTTGCTAAACAAAAGTTTGAGACATTGCTAAGGATTCTGTTTGGGACATACTTTTGAGCAAGAAGGCAATTCCTACATCTCTTAATTTGCTTTCTTTCACTGCAAAGGGAAACAAAAAACTCCACAGGGGCCAGCAAGGCAGAAATCTCTGGGTGACAATGTGGGCAGAGTGTGTTTCTATGGGAATCACATCAAACAAAGAGAGAAGAAGGAGCCTTCATTTGGATCCAATTCCCAATACTTTTATTTTATTTTAGGAAGAAGTAAGTAGAATACTTATCAAAACAAACAATGCAGGGTAGTGTAGGGGAAAATGAAGTATGTGCTGTGAAGTGCCAAGCATGTTTCTACCCCTCTGTGTCTGCCTTTACCCAGGCTATATCCTGGAGTTTAAAATTTCAAAATCATACATGAACATAGAGGGAAAACCTGGAATCCAGTTATGCTGTTGGTAGGAATTAAAGGCCTTGCTTTGTATACAACATGAAAGCTTTTGAGAAAGGTTGGATGTGTATTTTTAAATAATGAGTGCAAAGAATTTTTGTGCTTTATACACAGTAAATTTGAATTTAAACATGAACTGACATGTTCTTTGTGAGTCATCTAAATATTGGCTTTCATGTTGTTAAATACAGCGTTACATAATCATGAAAACCACTTTCTAGGAGGTACACTTAAATATGAAAACGATTTAATTACTTCATGGATTTATAAGGAATATAAAAATGGAATTTCTTTTTCATAGTTTAGACAGCAAATGCCACTCTAGCCAATCGTCATTAAGTAAAAATATGTGAGACAGTGTTTGTCTCACAACATGAACCATAATATTACTTAGTGCAAGAAGCATTGCATACAATAAAATACCAATACAAAAATTGTCAGCTGTATTAGCAGATTTCCAGAAATGGAGTCTATCTTGTACACTAATTTCTTTTAAAGCAATGAGGCTGCATGATTTTGTTAGCATTTTCCGCATAGAATCATCCTGTGTCACAGCAATCTTCTGCCTCTTCAGAGAGTTACTAGACAGTTCAGAATACTTATAGTGGCAGGAATTACATTGCTGGAATAAATATGACAATGCCTGCCTGCTTGGATGACCTCATGAGCAGAAACGTAGCAAGACCATCTGCTTGGTCTGAAACAAAGTACATGAACCCTGTAGCTTTCAGTGGAACAACAATTTGTGAACCTAGAACCAGGTTATGTCATTTATCAATAAAGCCATTTAAGCCCACACCAAGTCCAGACACAAAGTTGTTCATACATTGGAATAAATTTTCATCAAAAAGTGATTCCATGAAAGGATAATCAATTTTAATGATCAATCACCCTCTCCTGTACATTGAATATGTTGCCAGGGGTAGACAAAGCCATATAAAACATTTAAACAAGAGAGGGTTATACTCTAATTTTTTTCAATATCATTTTTAAAGCAACATGATCTTTAAAGAAAATAACTTTATGTGATTTTCTATTATACAAATTTGTCTTTTCTGTCCACAAAAATTGTAAACACAGGAAAGTTATTTGAAGATACTTTTAGAAAAAAAATGAGGAATAGTTAAGATCAATAAATAAAATCATGACTAATGTTATTTAATTTCTGAAATGATTTCTCACATAGAAATAATGCTAATGTTATAGTTAGGTAAGCAAAAAAAAGCATCACAAAATAATTATAGCTATACTAGGAGAGAGGAAGTTAATTAGGTGATTTAATGGTGACAGAAGTATGATATAATACAAAACATCTCTAATTCATTCCAAACCACAAGAATAAAGTTTATCTGAAAAGGGTGAACATTATCCAGAATATATGAGAAGACCTAAATGTAAAGAAAAGTGTCTTAAACATTGAAACTTTATTTTCATGGCTGGTGTATCTTTCTTGTCAAGTCTGTTGTTTGAGGGATCTCGGAAAGAAGTAACAGAGTATAAATGTTTGGAGTTGTGTTCAGAATTTCAATTTTCCATAACATTTATACCGATGTTATACATATATCTCTCTATATATATATTTTCCCCCCTCCAAATTCTCCTTCTACATCAGTGACTACTCTATTAATAGTGAAATGACCAGACTTCCTTCTTTCTGTAAAAGCAAAAACATAAATTCAGTCAAGTCAAAATAGGCATAAGAGATCTAATGAAGCAACATCTGAGTTAGTTAAACTGAAATTTATAGTGACCATGAGTGTCTTAGTTCCCCTCCTCTTCACGGAGACACAGAACCAACCACTGCAGTGTGAAGATGGAGAGGTTAATTTTTTTTTTTTTTTTTTTGTCTTTTTTTTTGAGACAGGGTCTCACTATGCAGTTCAGGCTGGCCTCGAGCTCACTTTGTAGCTCAGGCTGGTCTCAAACTCACAACAATCCTCCTGCCTCAGCCTCCCGAGTGCTGGGATTACAGGCATGCGCTACCACGCCCGGCCAGAGGTTAATTTGTCTGATGTTATGAGCAGACTCCAGCTCAAAGTTGGCTGGTTCCAAGGCAAGGTGGCATGACAGGGGCTGGCAGAGGAGATAGACAGAGAACTCAAGGGAAAAAGGGCAGAGATATTGTGTGATTTTTTTGGGCCACAGCCCAAGACGCACTTCCTTACACTGAGCCTCCCCTCCTAAGGTCACATTTACTGTCTAGTTATCAACTCACCTGTGGATGAGGTTACTAATGAGTATCACACACTCCCACGATCAAATCATCTCCCAAAGCCATGAGTGCTTGAGGTTTTGAGGGCACATAGCCATAGAACCTGTGACAGTCTACATTATGAACATCAAAGCCGTGAACAGAACAAGTTAATAAGCAAATGCAAGAAACTAATGTTTAATCCAGGTAGACATTCACTACTCAACAACCTTTTGTACCAACCTATGTACTTTGTTGAAATACTTATATAGTTAAAAATATGTTTATGAGAATATTACTTAAAATTAATTAATAAGTGAGTTACTGCTATCATTTGACAGCTTATACTGAAAAGCACATTTGACAAATGAATAAATATTAGGAAAAGTAGCTATATAACCCATTAGACATGGTGTCTAATGTAGTAGCCACAGATTAGACTGCTGAATACATGGAATTTGAAAAATATGATGGAAGAACTTTTTTTTCTAATTTTACATTTAAAATATTAAATATGCCTGGTTCAGTTTTTTCAACTGCAAATTTTATGCACCTAAGTACAGATGAGGTATTTATGACAAAAATTTGGCCTTTGTGTTGAAATTTGCTGTAAGATAAATTATAAAAATGGTAGTTATTTTAAAAGGGGGGCAAGTCTAATTCTTCTATATAGTTTACATATCATATTAGTAATATTTTGTTTATGTGGATTTAAAAGTTGTTACTGAAACTTTAAAAATTGATCCCTCAAAGTTTTAATGGCTGCTAAAGTTTTAAACTTACATCTGTTGATCGACTGATGGCTTCAATTGGAAATATTGAATCACTGATGACCTATATTTTAAATAACAATCTAAAATCTTCAATATTTGCAGCCAAATATTTGAAAACAGCCATTAAGATCAATCAAAAATTAGGGTTTTACTATCACAAGCAGTGCAACCACACAGGGCGTGTGCTGCTTCTTACTTGTGAGACTTTTGGTTGTTCATAAAGTGTCCAGAGATCCTATTAGCTAATTGTTTTTATTATTTTTTTATTTTATTTTATTTTTTTTTCTTTGTCTTTTTTGAGACAGGGTCTTACTATGCAGTTCAGGCTAGCCTTAAACTCATTTTGTAGCTCAGGCTGGTCTTGAACTCACAACAATCCTCCTGCCTCAGCCTCCTGAGTGCTGGGATAACAGGCCTATGCCACCACGCCCGGCTGCTAATTGTTTTTAAAAAGAAGCCTCTGTTTATAATATTCAAGTATTGTTGCAGGGCCACATGCATGCTGTAGAGGTTTCTCCTGAATAGAAACCCAGGCCTGCTCCACTCATTCAGCTCTGGCCCCTCAAGCACCTGCACCTTCGTGGAGGGCTCCTCTGTGTTCCAGACATGAAGGCAGCAGGTAGGTCTCAGCACATCCCAGACTGCAGCACACAGAACTGGAAACAATGCTCAGGGCGCTTCTGAGCAGTCATCCCAGCAAGTGCAGCCTATTGCTTTTGCTCTGTGATGTGCAGGAAGAAGTCTGGCATCACATTGCCTTTTGCCAAAGGCTTCATTCTTCTCTTGGTCTTCTCTTCAATGGCATCAGTGTCCTTGTAGTCATAAGAAGAGCCAGGTGTCCTTGTAGCACATAAGCAGAGCAGGTGTAGATCAGTTTCTAGTCGGGAAAGGCAAAGAAATTACCTTTTGATTTGTTATAGAACAGTTACTCTTGACAGCGAAATTTATTTTTTTGTTTTGTTTTGTTTCTGTTTTTGTTCTTGGTGCTGAGGACTGAATCCAGGGCTTCCAGCTTGCCAGGCATGCATTCTACCACTGAGCTAAATCCCTTGACAGTAAAATTAAAGGTCCACACTTAGGAGGAAGTTCCTTAGACCTGGTCATTGCATCTACGAGTACATGTAGCATTAATAGGGTAAGAACAGACTAACCAGACTTCACTGACATTTGGTTAAGAAAAATCTATTGATCATGTTTTATATTTATTTATTTATTTATTATTTATGTAATTTAATTTTTTTGTGACTGGCTCAGCCCACCCTGGGGGTGGGGCTGATGTGGCATGTAGTTCCAGGGTTCGAACCGCCATCTCTAAATTTGCCTAAACTTGTCTAGGCAGGCACTTCTGCACTGAACGGTCTCGCTGGCCTTGTCACATGTTATTGTTTAACTTATGTGATCTAAAGAAGCCACAAATTAATGGCTATACAGTGTACCATCTAAATTGAATTTATTTATTAAAACTGTCACTTTTGTAGAGCTACCCGAGTAAACCAGTAGAAAAAACTGCACAGTTCTCCCTTAAAAAATTTTCCTAACTATCATAATTTGTGAAGCAAGTTTGCACCACATTCAATGCAAATTGCTCCTGGTTCACAAAAACCAACATTTGTTTGCTGCATATTTTATTTATAGCTAAGGAAAAACAACATAGCTAATACTCTTCAGAATCTAGAGGGCACTAGGGGGCATGTTTCAGATAAGTCCTTAATATCCCTTTTGGCAGTGTATTAGTAGTTTCTCATTCGATGTAGGTTTCTTAAGTAGCTGACATTTATTTTGTTACCTACCACCTGATCTTGCTACCTTAAAATCTGTTTTTCATTTGTTTTACATTTATTCATGTTCTAATGGTTCCCAGTGATTTTCAATTAGAATTTTCTTAAGGAGAGACTTTTAAGATCTTTCTCCCTATACAGAGAATATTGGACCTATGTGTTTCAGATTAAAACAATGCCTCTATTTCCTAAACTTTAATGGATCGTTCCCATTGATTATATGATTAAGAGTTATAACTTTTAATGATTAAAAGCTTAGAGTTCACTAAAATACAGTAACAGATAAATATATTCATTTATATAAAACATTATATTTCTTCGATGTTTTGATAGATAATATATTGCGTTCTGAAGTTCAGAGCAGATTTAAATCATGTGGATTTTGAAAAATGAGACATTTTATCTTTATAACAAAGGTTGATTTCCCAAATCTATACTCAAAATCATTTTGTTGTTAGCATCTTAACCCACACCACACTGTCAGATCATCAATCCACGTTTTGGGTCTGATCAGTCCACAAGATCGCCTATTCATTTAATTCTCATGTTAGCAAACTGTTGTGGTGGCTATCCAGAGAGACTTTTCTGGCACACACCTTATCCGCATAGATCTGAAGAGAGATTTTGATAAAACATGGCTAAAGGGGAATTTGAGTTCGAAGTACAAACATGAGCTCACTCACAGCTCACAGTTCTCATTCTGTAGTCCTGTAATGCACTTTGTCGTTTTGACGTCTAGAACACTGCTTTTCTTCCATCGCCTCTGAATTAATCAGCTCGCACAGAGCTCGGAGGGGGAAGAGGACTGGAGTTAGCAGTTCCCAGGGCTCCCACAGCTATTGTATCACTAAGACATTTTGAAGTCAGGTAGATGCTAACCTAATAAGGGAAGCCCCACTGGCTGGCTGGCTCCTGCAGACAATCAAATGGCACCGTTGTGTCTGTGCCTTGCTTTTCAATTGTCCTCCTGTGACACAGGCTGAGAAATAATTGCCGACCTCTATTAACTCAAATTAGGCTGATAAGAAAGACAATACAGCATGCAAATTAAGAAATTAATGCTACTTTTAAGCTTCAAAGATGTTGAATATAAAGGATATAAGCATTAAAAGGGCATTGTGGGCCGCAGCTTCACAGATGTTACAGGCCATGCTGACCAAGTGAAAGATTTAGCCCATCTGAATGAGTAGTTTTGGTTCTGTACAAGGAGAAATCTCTGCATCTGAGGAGAGAAGGCCAGGCTCCCGGTAGTGTGAAGGCTTTCCTTGCACTTGATTCTTCAGTGATGATTAGCTAAGAGATGGAAAGTGTGAGAGGCATGGGAATAGGAAAGTTGATGGTTTGTTTTCAAATCTGTGCATTGTGCATGTTTAATAAAGCATGAAAAGTTTGGAAAGACTGAAAATCAAGCACATCTTACAAAGGATGAGCTATGAAAGCTCAGCATTTTCAGAAGCTATTTATTAATAACAAATGTCCATGAGTGGGTAGATGCCGGGCTCAGTCCTCCAGTCCTGGCACTCTGGGAGGCTAAAACAGGAAGTTCCAAGTTCCAGCCCAGTATGGACAACTTAGTAACTTAGTGAGACCTTCTCACTAAAATAAAACATAAAATCAAAAGAAGATATGGGGATGTAATCCCTAGTAATATTAAAATGAAATAAAACCAAAAAGTAAAATACAAAATTATATGATTAAAAGGTGTATACTTTCTATTTTCCCATATTTGTTATTCATCAAAAGTTGTTATAGTGACTTCCTAGCTTCTGTTCTGTTGCTTTTAATGTTCACTAACTTCTTGAAATCCCAATTGCTTATTAAAAATTTCAGGTCTTGGAGGAAAGGTAATCGTTTATTGCAAAATCTTCATTAGTCTTGTTTAGGGAAGGTTTGCAGAGTGTATTTTAGGGAAGGGTCTGCAGGGTGTTCAGGGTCTCCCTACAAGATCAGACTAGCAGTGACCTGCCTGTTTATAGCCTCCCAAGAGCGGGGATTACAGGCACGCTCCACCATGCCCAGTCTCAATCTCTGTCTCAAGGTGCCCCAAGGGTGGAGCCAGCACGGCAGGCCTGGGGATCAAATACCCCAGCCCCTGTGCCTGCTTGCAGGTGCTTTAATTGCTGGTCCTTAAAATCATTATTACAATAATTATAAATTATATGCTCACATATCTAAAATTCTTGAGGTCAGATAAAGAATTTAAAAGAGAAATTGAAAGCGAACAGAATAGGAGAAAAGAGAAATGAAGATATATCCTGCACAGGCACAAGATTAAAAGAGAATTAAAGGTAGCAAACAAAATAATAATATGTTGAAAAATTGTTTAAAATTTAAAACTCAAAACTAAGTAAAGGAACCAAACTGAAACGAAAGTTATTTGTATCAACCCAGTGTAATATAATTTAACATCAAACTTTAAGGTTTTCTGAAAGCCTAAGTGAAAAAACAAATATGGAACATGATTCTCATTATTAAAAAGAAAAATCGGCTGGGGAGAGAGTTCAGTGGCATGAGCACCAGCCTGTGAAGCGCGAGGCGTCAAGCTTGATCCTTATGAATCCTCCAAAGCAGCAAGAAATGTATTATTTGAAGTGTTGGGAGCAGCAGTTAGCTGCAGCGCCCTGTAGAGGGCGCATCTCAACATCTGCTGCTCATACTGTATTTATTTGCAAGGTGAATTTGAGTTGCTTTTGCAAGTACAAGTGACTTGTGATTGGTCCATTCATATTGTCAGGCTGTTTGGTTGACTTTCAAGTCTCACCCTTCTCCTTCCCTCTCACGTTTAGCAGCCGTTGAGCTCCCCTTCTCTAGCCAACACATCAAGAGGGATGCTGTATGAAATTAAATCTCACATACAACTCAGCAGACCCAGATTCCTTATTAACTATGCACAAAAACATTCAAACAACCTACTATTCAAATTACAGGATTCTAGCTCCCCAACCCTTACGCATTTAAAATACAAATTGAAAAACCTGTTGATTTATTTTGTACTGAGTATTGCACCTCCAAAGGTCCCAGCGACACGTCTGCCTTGTTAGACACAAATAACTCATGTTATTTTTACAGATACCTTTTCATAAAATGGATGTGGTTCAGACAAAATTCTTCAATTTATTTTTCTTCTCTCATAAGCAATTTGAAGTACTCTGAATTTAGAATTCATCTCTTCGCCCCATCCAGTACCTTCCTCAATGCATAGTGCGCTCCTCCTAAACAAACTCTGCCAGTTATTTACCGATTGACTCCCTAGTTTCTGTTACTGCATTGAATCTGGATTGTACTACCTGAATAGGAGTTTTTGAATGTGAATCAAACAGGTTTTAGGGAAATACTAAATGGGGCAAAATACATTGGGATCTTTGTATGTTTTCCTACATGTGGTGTGAGCTCATGTCCCCAGCACCCAGCCCTTACTCTACCTTAAAGTGGGCCTTGTAATTGGCATACTCTTTCCTGTTCTTCTTTACTGATCTCTGGCATAGCATTTTGCACTGCTCCCTTGAGAACATAATCCACAGAAAGAAGAATATGTGGTTAGTTTTGTAGGTCTACCCCAGGAACAGTGCTAGAGAAACTTCCAAAAAATGTCATTAAACAAATGAATCACTAACAATTGAATGGAATTCTATGGGATGGCAGAAATATTCAACCATTTTTCAGGGTCGTTCTGAAGATCAAAAGTGGTAATGCAGAGCAACATCAATTAATCCCTTTAAATCTCAGTTGTATCAACAGTTTTCCCTTTCTTCCCCATCACACACAGCTTCAGTAAGTGATGGAGAGTTTGAATCCAAATAAACCTCAGGCTTTGTTATGGGTTGGGGCCTAACAGCAGTTCGTAAATGTTGACCTTGTGCAGACTTAAGTGCAAAAGCCCTGGAGTGGACTGCCTCTGTTAGCAATGCCCATCCTTGTCATGTGCTTACTGAGGTTAATAAGCACCATGGGCATCTCAGGTTGCAAACAAAGAGCTGTGACAGGAGACCAACCTGGGAGACGATGGCCTCCAAGGGCTCAAGGGGATTTGTGTCTAACAAGGCAGACATGTCGCTGGGACCTTTGGAGGTGCAATGAAGCGATGGGCTGGTGGTAGGAGCAGAAGACGCTGGGGCCTGACAGGCTAAGGTGTGAGCTGCTGAATCCTAACCACCCCAGACATCTTCAGGAGGAGGAGCTGAGCAAGGCCAAGGCAGATGAGGAGGCAGGCGGGATGGTGCTGGCCGAGCCCACAGGGAGCGGCAGAAGAAAGGGCAAGCGAGATTGCGGGTCTTGTGGTGTCTTAGCCCACAGGCAAAGCAAACATCAAGTACAACACTAAGCACAGCCCCTGAGCACTGGGTCTCCGAGGAGTATTTACCGAGTGCTGTCTGGCTGGATCCCCCAGACTGCTAAATATGTATTCACATTGTGCTCCTGACTTTTTTTGTTTGTTTGTTTCTTATTGTGGTTGTTAGTTTTAATATTTAAAAAAAGAAACTTATCTCATTGTTCACTCTCTGAATGAAGTGACAGAGTGAAGACAGAGAAAATATTCTTGAAGTACGTTTTAGAAAGTTTTTCCAATAGAGAGATACATTCCAAACATAATAATGGAACATAGTTAAATATATTACTATATGTCAAGTATGTATTTATTAACACATGTTTGTATTTTAAAATGCTAATAATTTAAAAGGAGATAGACCATTTACTTAACTCATATTATTTTTACAGATACAAATTCTCAAAAGGAAAAATTGTCAGTGGTGGCATTCCAATTAATTTTATTTGATAACTAAAGCATACAAATACATTGAAGTATTCTACAAAATACTATTGTATTTGTCATATGGAAGGTTATTGTTAAAATGGGAAAATAAAAATGGGATGAAAGTGTACACCTTTATTGTCCCCATTGCACAACATTGTACTGCAGCTCTTTGCTAATATAACTGTTGTTCCTATTGATATAATACAAGCTATTATGTTTTAACTTTAATTATAAGGACTGATCAAATGTTTAGAATATAATAAATTAAAGATGTATTTAAAATTATTGATATATTTAAATGAGTGAAAGTCATGTCTCATATATAAACTCCTTGCTTCTTTAAATGGTAGGAATTCCTTTTTATTTTAAGGAGAGAAGAAAACTTTAAGAAAAATTGAAATGATGCAGAATTCCACTAAACAAAAGGCGAAGAATTCAACAATGGTTGTTTTATTGTATATTGTTGTCTTCAAATTATTTATTCAGATTATGAGATATACGCCTGTAAAATTGGTCAAAAATTATTAAATATTGAAAGGAGAGAGAAGGCCTGCCAGATAGCTCAATGAATTAAAGCACCTGCTTAGGGAGATTTAGGGACTAGGGTTCTATCCCTGGCCTTCCCTGATGGACCAGTCCTTGGAGCATGCTGCGATGGTGAATGAGACTGGGCGTGGTGGTGCGCACCTTTAATCCCAGTGCTTGGGAGGCAGAAAACAGGAGGATCACTAGGAGTCTGATCTGTGAAGTGAGACCCTGTAGACCCTATACTAAAAAAACAGCTGAACAAAAAGGAGAAAAAATTAATTTCTCCTTCAATAAACTAGCAGAAATATATACTATTATTAAATAATAATATTAAATATATATTTCAATATATATTAATGTATATATTTCCTTCCATTTTTCTTTCTTTGCTCCGTTTCCTCATCACAGATATTCCTTCTACACAAACAGTTTCTTTCCCTTTTGTAGTATCTAATGTACCTTTCAGATTTTACTGTTTTAGTTTCTTACACAAAGAAGACAATAGGACATTTATACATGTAGGTCTGATTTACTTCACTAATGAGTAAGGTCTCTAGTTGCAACCATTTACATACAAAAGTCTTGAGTTTATTGTTCTTTTAATCTCTGAGTAATACTCTGTTGTATAAAAGCAGCACATCTCTTTTACCTTTCCTCACTTGAATGGCATTTGGATTGTTTCCATCATTTAACTATGACACATTTTGCTCTAATAGGCAATGGTATCATGTTTTCAGTACTTCTGGAAAACTATTCAGGAAGGGCACAGCTAAGTTGAAGGGGGCCTCTAATTCTAGATTTTTTGAGGGATGTCTACACTGATTTCCATTAGTACATATACCAGTTCACACTCTTACCAATAGTGGAGAAAGGTTTCTTTTTTTATTTATTTTTTATTTTTTATTGAAGAGCAAATAGCAATGAGACAGTTCCAAATCAAATCACTAGGACAGATTCAACAAGTCATATATTGCACATTGTTTTCATACTGGCCTTCTGTTGCACAAGGTGCACACATGATACTCCATGCACAAATGCTATTAGAGCAGATGCCTCTGATCAATGAATTAAGAGAATGTAGCTACATACCAATCTTTTTTTTCCAAAGCTGAATTATAGTAGAGTTTTAATAACTAATTCTAATTGCACTCTTATCTTCCCAGTGGTTATCCATAGCACAAGAAGCAGACAGGATATCCTGTCCAAATACCAGTAGTGGTATATTTCTTGTCATACAATTATGCCAAAGTGCTGCATATCTATCCTAACAGTACTGGTTATATAAACACAGAATGGTTCTTCCCCTGCACCCCCCTTTTGTTTACTCCTGTCAAAGATGGGTGCTCCATTGTCATTCAATTATTATAGGTGCTTGGATTCAACAAAATAATCTAAAATAGTGTAACATTCCACAATAACAGTGGTTATCCAAAGAAGTTGTTGACTAGAGCCATCCACAGCTCAGCCCATTATTATGGCCTTATTGTATATCCCTCATTTTTATACTTTTCTGATGGATGGCTAAGATTGAGCTAAAGAAAGACCTATATAACAAAAAATGTGCCTTTTGTATCTGACGAGGTCAGTCAAGTCCCTCAGGATTTATCCTGAAACCTTGTACATCACTCTGTAGATCCTTTGTCAGTGTCAGCCATGTGGATGAGTCGCAGTCATTGCTTGACCAGTTTGCTCTCTGTGAAAGCCCGAGAAAAGGATTTTTTCTCCATTTGACTCTCCTTAGAAACACAAGGATCATCAATCACTTTCCTCTGTGGCTCCATAATCTCCTTGATCAGAAAATTTGGGGCATAACTGAGTTCCATGATATAACAGTACAGGTTCTCCTATGCTCTGAGTCTTTACTGAACTTGAGAGGCTAGGGCCAAAATGTTGGTGACCTTGCAGCCCTCCCATTTCTTCAATTTTTGATCTGCAAATTTAGGTTGTTAATGATCCAGAAGAAAAGCTAATTAGTAAACTTCAAACTTATGCTGTACAGTTTAACTAACTATCTGACTATATTCTTTTCTGTTTTACCTTTGTATTTATATTTCTTCTTTTGATTTCTTATATTAGGGAGACTATGTGACATTTCTACATGTGTGTCTGTTTTATTTCACTTATGAATATATCATGAAGTGGCATCCACTTAAATATAAATGCTTCAAGTTTATAATTTTTTATATATGAGTAATACTCCATTACATAGAAATACTACATCTTTTTCAACTATTCCTCATGTGATGGGTATCTTGGTTGTTTCCAAGATATTGCTATCACAAATTGTGCTGTTAAAAACATAGGTGCACATATATCACTATGATATGATGTTTTCATTTCTTCCAGGAAAATCCCAAGTAGGGGGATAGCTGGCTTGAATGGGATTTCCAGTCCTAGTTTTGTGAGGAATCTCCACACTGATCTCCACAATGGTTCTACCATTCTACATTCCCACCAGCAGTCGACAAGGGTTCCCTGTTCCCTACATCCTCTCCAACATTTGTTGTTGAGTGATTTCTTTATGATAGCCATGCTTTCTGGAGTGAGATGGTATCTCAGTATTGTTTCAATTTGTATTTCATGAATGCCTAGTGATGGAGAATTTTTTCATATATTTATTTGTTTCTTTAATTTCATCCTCTGAGAAGTGTGTATTCATCTCAGATGCCCATTTCTGGATTGGGTCTTTAAATTTGAGGGCCTCAGTGTATCTTAGTTCTTTATAAATTCTAGACAGCAGACCTTTGAGTGCTTATTAATTAAGATTTTTTTGAAACTTGTGGGTTGTATTTTCAATTTGTTGACAATTTCTTTTGACATGCAAAAACTTCTCAAGAAGAGTTGATCCCAGTTGTTAATTCTTTCAAGTGATTCCCATGTGAACACATGTTTGCTCATGAACTATTTGCCTATCCTATGTCTCCTAGAGTTTCTCCTACTTTCTCTTCCAGGAGATTGAGTGTTTCTGTTTTAATGTTTAGATCTTTAATCCATTTTGATTTTAGCTTAGTGCATGCTGATAAACCTGGGTCAAGTTTATGTTTTTGGCATGTAGAAAGCCAGTTTTCCAGCACCATATGTTAAAAAGGCTATTTTTCTTCCAGTAAGTATGTTTGACCCCTTTGTCAAAGATCAGGTGACTGAGTGTGTTCATAGAGCCTCTGCATCTTCTAACCTATTCTGCTGATCCTCAGGTCTATTTCACTGCCAAAACCACATTGATTTTATCAAAGTGTTCTTTGTAGTATAATTTCAAGTCAGCTACTGTGATGCCTCCTGCCTAGTCTTTGTTGGCCAGGATTGCCTTTGCTATTTTAGGTCTTTTCAGGTTCCATGTAAATTTTAAGAATGATTTTTCTAGGTCTTGGAGGTATGTTGGTGGCAGTTTGATACAGATTGTTTTAAATCTGTAAAACAATTTTGGGAGTATGGTCATCTTCACGATTTTGTTTCTTCTTATCCAGGAGAATGGAATATCTTTCCACTTTCTGAAATCTTTTATGATCTCTTTTCTTAGGCTACTGTAATTTTCCATGAAAAGTTCTTTGACTTCCTTGGTTAAGTGAATTGCAAAGTATTTTATTTCCCCCGCTGCCATTTAAAAGGTATTGTTTCTGTAGTTTCCCTCTCAGTGTGTTTGTTATCTGTGTAGAGAAATGCTATTGACTTTGGAGTACTGACTTTGTATTCTGCTATGCTACTGAATTTCTAGATCAATTCTAGTACCTTCGTGGTGGAGTTTTTTGGGTCGTCCAAGTAAAGTATCATGTCACTCGCAAATAGTGATAACCTAACTTCTTCTTTACCTATTGTCATTCCTTTTATTTCTCCCTCTTTTCTAATGGCTGTTGCTAAGGATTCCAACACTATATTGAATAGGAGAGGTGATAGAGGACATCCTTGTCTTACCTGATTTAAGAGTAAAAGATTTCAGTTTTTCCCCATTTAGGATTATATGAGCTTTTGGGTTGTCATAGATGGCTTTTATCAAAGTAAGATAGAGTCCATCTATTCCAATTTTCTGTAGGACCTTGCACATGAATGAGTGTTGGATTTTGTCAAGGGCTTTCTCTGCATCAATTGAGATGATCATGTGGTTTTTAGACTTCAGTCTATTAATATGGTGTATTACATTTATAGATTTTCGAATATTGAACCATCTTTGCATCCCTGGCATGAATCCTACCTGGTCATGGTGTATGATCTTCTTGATGATTTTCTGTATTCTATTTGCCAGGATTTTGTCAAGTATTTTTGTATCTATGTTCATGAGGGAGATTGGCCTATAGTTCTCATTTTTAGTTGAGTCTTTTCCTGGTTTTGGAATCAGTATAATACTTGCCTTCTGAAATGATTTTTGGAGGACTGCTTCCTTTTCAATTTCATTGAAGAGTTTGAGGAGTGCAGGGATTATATCTTCTGTAAATTTCTTGTAGAATTCAGCAATGAATCCATCAGAACCTGGACTTTTCATTGTCAGCAGGCTTTTTATTACATTTTGTATCTCGTTGGCTGTTATTGGCTAATTGAGAGTTGTTCTACCTTCTTGATTCAGTTTTGGTAATTTGTACCTTTCAAGGAATCTCTACATTTCTTCTGTGTCTTCTATTCTGTGAGTGTGAAGATTCTCAAAGTAGCTATTGAAAATCTGAATTTCCACTGGGTCTGAGGTAATTTCACCTTTTTCATTACTTATTGCTTGTATTTGAATTTTTTCTTTCCTCTTCTTGATAAGGTTAGTGAGGGGCTTATAGATAAAAAAAATAAAAAAAAATAAATTTCTCTTTTAAACTTGATTGCTAGTTTTGCAGAGCACATCAATCTGAGTTGGAATTTGTTTTCTTTCACAATCTGAAATACTTTACTATAAGCTCTTTTTGAGTTAATCATTTGTGTTGAGAAATCTCTTGTGATGGGCTTTCCATTATAGGTGATCTTTTTATTTTCTCTATCAGCTTTTAATAATCTATTTTTTGTGCTGAATTTCTGTGGCCTTATTTTTATGTGTATAACTATAGATGTATTTTGGTTCTGGCTAACTGAAGTTCTATATGCTTCATTTGTTTGTATGTCAGATTCTCCTTTAGTTATATTGAGTAATTCTTTCAGGATTTTTGTCATTTTGGTTTTTATCTGAGAGATTATTTATTTGTGATCTGATTTCTTCTATATTCAGATGGAGTTGTTTACCTCAGTTGCTATCATTTCAGAAATTTTAGCTGTATAACTTTCAAATTCTTCTATATGTTCTCCTTGCCTTATTCTGCATAAGCTAGACTTCTGAGATTGCCTTTTCCTCCTTAATTTTGCTATTTATTTCATTTTTGTTATTTATTTATTTATTTATTTGGTGCAGGGTCTCTCTACACAGCACAGACTCATACTTATCCTCTTGTCTCAGCCTTTCCAAGGCAGGGATTATAGATGTGCACCATCATCCTGGGTTTCGGTGGCCAGCACAGTGTGCCCATTGTTGTAGGGCCATGTGGCATATGATATTGATTTGAGCTATCTCCTCCATTCCATTTTGACATTTTTAAAGCTTGTAAAGGTCAACAAATCTCAGGACCACTGTCTGGAGCTCAGCACAACTTCCTTGACAAGTGGGGGAAATGGGCTGCAGTTCACGTATACTCTCACAAATGTGGTTGTTCAGAGCAGGGTTCATCAAGGCTCCAGGAGCTTTGTGTGACTCAAGCTTCTTCTGTTTTGCTAGGATCAGCTGAAGGTCAGCAAGGCTACCATGATGGTGTGTGTGTGGGGTGGGGTTCAAGCTCACCTGGGGCTCAGCATGTCTTCTGCTGGTCTCAGGCTAATCTGGGGATGAAGCTCTACATTGTCTTGGGATCTTGCCCTATGGGGAGTGGGTGGAGGCTCAGCAAAGCTCTTGAGAAATTGGGGATGGTGGGCAGCAGCTCCGAAGTTCTCCCCCAAAGATGAAGGAGAGGGTAAGGCAGTAGCTCAGCAAGACTCCCACACTGGAATGTTAAACATGAGGCATGACACAGAATATGAAAGCTTAAGTTTTTGAAAAATCTATCACAAGAATGGCCACATGACTAATCACTGCCCTCTAGATGCACACTTGTTGCTTCAAAGTGGCATTGTTCCTGCCACTTTTTGCAGTAGTTCTATGAGTTCTCTTCTTTCACAGTTGCCATTGTACTTTTGTAGTAAGATGTCTACTCAGATCTTTTTTCTTTTTCCACAAAAAAAAAAACCAAAATCAACTGTTGGTTTTGCTATTATCTAGTTTCAAAATTCTTTGTGCATTTGGTAAAACTGTGCTTTTGTAACAAGTATATCTTTTATATCTTTTTAATATTTTGTGAGCACCTGTGGCTTACTTTTTCATTGTCTATATTTTGTTTTCTTTGCAGAGCAGAAGTTGTTCATTTCAATTAAATTTCAGAAATCAGTTATTTACTATGAGTAAGTTAGGCATTGATTCTAAAAATGTGATTGAGATGTACAACATCATCCAAGGTTTTCACCAAGATTATACTGTAGGGATTTTATACTTTCAAATTTTAAATTCATCTTATGACACATTTGAATTAGTTTTTTTGAAGAGTAAATTTCTGTTTCTGTATTCATTGTTTTGCATGTATATGTTGATCCATCACTACTTTTTTTAAAGATTATGTCCTCCTTATTGTTTTGCATTTATTGATTTGTCAAAGGTTAGTTTACTATATTTATGTGAGTTTTTTATTTTTAGTGTTCTATTCCCTTAACATGATTTGTCTATTCTGTTGTCAAATGTCACAGTATCTTGATCTTTTTCACTGTGAATTAGGTCTTGAGGTCAGTATGTATCTGTACTCTAATTTTATTACTTCCAGTGTGGAATCGGTTCTTCTGAGTCCCTTGCTTCTCTATATAAAATTCAATATACATAAAGTAACTTGATAGAATTTTGTTTGGTATTTAATATAATCTATAAATCAATTGTGCAGAATTTATATTGTAACAATTACAATGATTCCTATCTATTAATATGAAACATCTCTTCTTTAGTTCTTGGTATCTTTCATAGAATTTTTTTTTTTTTTATGTTCCTCTGTAGATCTGTAGGCATGATCCTAGAGTTATACTTATGGGTTTCATTTTTGAAGGGTTCTAATGTAAATATTAATGTGTTTCCATCTCATACACCACTTTTTTGTCACTGATGTATAGAACACAACTGATTTTCATATATTAATCTTATGTCCTGTAACTTTGGTATAATTATTTTTCAGTTTCAAGAGATTTTAAGCTGATCATTGTAATATCTGTATCTGCTTTTATTTTTGAGATACTTGTCACCTCACAGGATGAATTAGGAAGTATTTCCTATATGTGTATCTTTTAGAAGTGATATAAATCTTGGTGCCATTTCTTCCTTAAATAGTAAGTAGAAAATGTGAGTTAACTCATGAAGATCCATTGCACTTTATTTTGTATGGAAGCCTATTAATGAGTCATTTCTTTAATAAATATAGTCTTTTCAATGTTATCTCTTTATTTCTATGTGAACATTAGCAGATTGTGTCTTTCAAGAAATTGGCTCTCTTCTGAGTTACCAAGTTTGTGAGAGATGTTCATAATAATCTTTCATTACCTTTTTAATGTTAACACAAGCTACAGTGATGGTTCAATTTTAATTCATTACATTAGTAGTCTGTAACACCAGTTTTTTTTTTACTTAGCCTAACAAGTGAGTATCAATCTTATTCTTTTCAATGAATCAGTATTGCTTTTGCCAAACATCTCTATATTCTTAATCTATTGATTTTTCTTCTAATTTTTGATTATTTTCTTCTGTCCTTTTAGTATGAATTAAATTCACTCTTCTTTTTCTAGTTTTCTAAAAAAGAAGTTTATGTTATCAAAATGAAATCTTTTACCAGGTTATGCATTCAGTGAAGTAAATCTCTTTCAGACTTCCTTCAAGGCATTCCACAAATCCTGATCAATATTATTTGCATTCTTACTTAGTACCAAATATTTAGCATTAATTTAAAATATATTTTTTGATTCATATGTTATTTAGCTATGTATGGTTTTTTCTGTAAATACTTAGAGATTCTTTGAATATTTTCATGTTATTGATTTCTAATTTAATTCTGTGTTTTGAGTACTGTTCTTTTGAATTAATTGTGTGTTTTGTGACCCAGAATGTGTTCTATGTTGATGAGTGCTTCATGGTAACTTGCAAAAAATGCATCATTTGCTCTAACCAGGTATAGTAATCTACTATTACTATAGTAAGCTGATGGACAGTGCTGTTAGCTATGTCATACCGCCTGTCTGCTGATTTTGTTCATTTGGGTTGCAGGATTGTTAAGAACACGAACTAAATTACTAAAATGATTCATTTTCACTAGCTCTGGCAATCTTAGCTGTATATGTCTTGATGCTCCATTTTTAGATAAATTCTCATTAACAGGCATTATATATTCCTCGAATGTTGGTTCCTTATTTACTATATAATAAGATAATAAAAGTCTTAAACTAAAGAAAATAGCATAGCAAATGAACAAATAGACAAATAAAATAAACTTTCTATTCAACAAACTAAGTCAAACTATACCTGAAACAATTAGCATACATATTGAAATATTCACGAAGCAATGAATAATTTGCAGAAATGTTTAAACTACTTTATTTTCTATTTGCCTTTTTTCTTTCTCTCCCATATGTATAAATAGCAGAAACCATGTAACATTCAAATTTGTGTGTCTGACTTATTTCACTTAGTATTATATTCTCAAGTTGCATCCATGTACGTATAAGTACATCAAGGTTATCTTTCTCTCTGACAGCATTGTACGCCTCTGTATATAAATACCTAATTTGCCTAACTTATTTATCTGTTGATGGGTATGTACGTTGTTTCCAAGATCTAGATATTACAAATTGTATTGTTATAAACATGGGTATGGGGGCTGGGGAGATAGCTCAATAGAATAAGTGCTTGCCAGGAAAGCACAAGGGCCTGAGTTCAATCCCTGGTTCCATCTAAATAAATAAACGAATGTATGCCTATATCCTTGTAATACTATGACTTTAAATCCTTTGGGAAGATACCTAGAAGGGGATAACTTGGCCAAATGAAATTTCTATTGGCTCATTTTTAGAGGAATGTCCATGCTGATTTCTATAACAATTGTACTATAAAAATGTAGTTATCATAGGGGCATAGTAAATGTAGTTTACTTTCATACCAACATGGTAGAAGCAGTCTTTTCTCCACATTCTCACCAACATCTGTCATTATCTTTTAGTCATTCTTTCTGGGATAAGACAGCACTCTCAGTGTAATTTTAATTTGCATTTTTGTGATGACAGCAATGATGAGCATTTTTTTTTGGTGTAATTATTTATAAACTATTTGCATTTCTTCTATTTTTTTTTTTTTTTTTTTTTTTTTTTTTTTTTTTTTTTTTTTTTTTTTTTTGTCTTTTTGAGACAGGGTCTCACTATGCAGTTCAGGCTGGCCTTAAGCTCACTTTGTAGCTCAGGCTGGTTTCAAACTCACAACAATCCTCCTGCCTCAGCCTCCCAAGTGCTGGGATTACAGGCATGCACCACCACACCCGGCTATTTGCATTTCTTCTTGTGATATGTGTCTATTTATTTTGATTTTCCATTTTGTAAGGGGGGTTTATTTTGAGGAGTCCAATTTTAGTGAGTTCTTTATATATTCAAGATGTTAGTCATCTGCTTAAGGAGTAGCTAGCAGAATATTTTCCCATTCTGTGGAATGTCTTTTACATTCTGCTGTGCAGAGGATTTTAATTTTATGTCATCCAATTTGTTGATTCTCAGTGATATTTCTTGTGCCATTAGGATTCTGTCCACAAAGTTCTTTCCCCAACTATGACTTCAAGAGTTGAACCTATTTTATATTTCAGTCGATTGTATCGCTTTAACAGTCAGATCTGTGTACCATTCTGATTTTAGCATATTGCATTTGGAGGTATATATCTATACTCAGTCTTGTGCATGTAGATATTCACATTTTGGCACCATTTATTAAGAAGGCTATTTACTCTATTGGTGATTTCTTTAGACCTGAAGAAACTTCTGAATAAGAGGAGGTCCCAGTTGTTAGTTCTTTAAAGTATTTCCTGTAAAGTTTGATTTTTGTTCATGAACTGTTTGCTTGAGCCTATATCTTCAAGATTTCCACCTACTTTCTCTTCCATGAAATTTAGTGTTTCTGTTTTAATGTTTTGATCTTTAATCCATTTTGACTTTAGCTTAGTTCATGGAAATAGACCTGGGCCAAGTTTTAGTTTTTGGCATGTAGCGAGCCAGTTTTTCCAGCATCATTAATCATGAGGCTATCTTTCTTCCAGTAAACATGTTTGGCCTTTTTGTTGAAGATAAGATGGCTATATTTCCAACAATGTATATTATTGCTTGCTTTATCCTAGATAAAATAGCTATACATGGCTGGGTTATTGATGCTTTTTCAATTTAATTCCATTGATCCACACACTTGTTTTATGCCAGTTGTTTTAATCACTGTAGCTTTATATCATAACTTAAGTTGGATACTCTGATGCCACCTTCTGTGCTTTGATTATCCAAGCTTGCTGCTAATAGTCTGGACGTTCTCTGATTCTATTTACATTTTAATTTGTTTTTTCTCATCATGTGAGAAATGACATTGGTATTTGATAAGGAGGGCATTAAATCTGTATTGTTACTACAACTTTCTTTTAGTGGTTTATGTCTCCTCTGCTATTATTTATTATTTACTCTTTAACCTAAAGTGAGAATTTTGCAAACTATTTGGTTTTCAGCACATTTATATTATTGAGACACGACGATAACTGCACAGGAACAGATTGTGTTTACTCCAAGAAAAACCACATATTCGTTATCAGTCACTATTTCTACCTTTTCTTCAAGCTCCCAGAAAGCAGGAATCTAATTTCCATCTCTATGTATTTGCCTCTTGTGGAATTTTTGTATAAATATAATCATGAAATATGTGGATTTTTCTGTTTCTTTTACATAATAATTTCAATTCTCACTTATTTTATGGAAAGTATACAGGTTTTATCACTTTGATGCTAAATAATATTTCATTGTATACATGTGTATCATATTTATTTAACCACCAATGATATTTTTTAAATTTTTCAGGGAGTATAATTAAATTTGATAACCAATGGTACATCAAAATAAGAAAAAAATATAACTTGAGTGTTCAGAGTTGACAAGTCATCATTCAGAATTAGTCAACATAATGGCAATAGTCCCAAAATTCTAATATTCCCCAGGTAAATCTCTTTTGTTTAGCCTTGGAGAGATCTGTCCCTAGTTTCATGTCATTTTCCCCTCTATCTTATAAAATAGTAAAATATATCTTTGTGGTTGAATTCATATATATTAATTATAATACTACCTTAAATTTATAATATATACAAATGAATACAAGTGTTGGGTATGGGGAGATGGCTCAGTAGAATAAGCGCTTCCCTGGGAAGCGTAAGGGCCTGAGTTCAATCCCAAATTCTGAAAAAAAAAAGAATACAAATGTCTACTGGCTTAATTTTTTTAAAAAATCATTCATTGATTATATATATATGATACTGAGAAATACTAGGAATAAAACAAAAATAAAATGGTACCTAAACATGAGATTAAATATTTTTTTTAATGTTTTCTTAGTGGTTATTCATTGTACAAGATGCAGACATGATATCCTGTCCACAAATGCTATCAGAATAAATAACTTTATTCAGTGAATTAAGAGAATGTAGCTGTATATCTATCCTATTTTGAATATACAGATACAAAATGGTCCTACATTTGTATCCCCCCCTTTTTTAAATTTTGTCAGAGAAGGGTATTCCATTGCCATTTAAATATTGTAGGTGTGTGAATTCAGCAAAATATTCCAATATAGTCCAGTAGTCCATAACAGTAG
>PVKA01002555.1:66945-123347 GCA_004027165.1 Ctenomys sociabilis | reverse complement strand
AAAAAAAAAAAAAAAAAAAAAAAAAAAAATAAAAAAAGAAAGAAGCAGCAAAAAAAAAAAAAAAAACAAAGTAACCTTTCAATAATGACATGTGTTTATAGTAAGGATCACAAAAGATCAGAAAGTTTCTGAAACATAGAATTTGATACCAGGATGTAGAAAGCAAAAGGGGCCAAAATAGGAAAGGGGGAAAAAAAATGGAAAAGGGGAGGTAACTTCAAATTACCTGAAGCCACGAAGAGGTAAGTTGTCATTTAATTTGGTGATTGCTATGAAATGTTATTTAACTGAGAGATTGATTGGCACAATACTCATGATTTTATTTTTATACTTAGTGTCAAGAGGAAAATATTAAGCCTTTGAAATAAAAAAAAATTAAAGCTCCATTCTTTATTTTGGAGTTTTAGACTGAATTTTCAAAAAAAAAAAAAAAAAAAAAGAGATGGCTGTGGCCGCTCTCTTGTGATCATGAGACAAACCCAAGGGAACCGGAGAGAAGTTGAGAAGCTGTGGAATTGCTCGACTTTAAGACTCTACTTCCAGACTTCTTATTAAAAATAATAAAACCACTAATTTTTCAAAATTTCATTACTTACAGCCAAAAGCATTCTGGCTGATCTTGAAATCTTCCCAGCAGGGAGGAGGATGAAGCTTTGAAGGACAGTGGGATATCAGTAGGTATGAAGGAGAGCAGACAGACTTTCATTTGGACCATGAACTAATGAAAGGAATGGGAATCACACTGGCTATGTGGCTCGTGTTGAAGATGTGCTAGGCTAGTATGGACTGTGTCACCCAGAATACCTGTTCCTTCTTCTAACTCAAACTTGTTCTCTTTGTATGGATTGTTTCAAAAATGTTTGTTTGCATTCAGATCATTGCTCTCAGTTTGCTCAGATTCTTCAGATATGAGAGGTCCGAACAATCTTTCCTCAACTCCTCGTCTCCCTGCTGGTCCCTACAGGCTTGTGTTGAGTGTTATGAAGAGTGGCTGCAGGCAAAGCTGAAGGAACTACTTCCATAGGGTTACTTGAGACAGGTCCAGAACACCTTCATGATTTTCCCATGATGGGAAACTGCACAGCTGTAATGTCCTAACCTCATGAGGACTGTGCTGGTCAGCTCAGCTCCACCACACTCCCACTGAGGGCACAGGCAGCCCCTAGCATGAGCGGGACCTTCCAGGGGCCTTCTCTCACCACTGTCATCACTAGGACAGGAGTAGGGAGAGAGCATGAATTTACCCCAGACAGCTCTGAGGGCACAGGAGGAACAGGGTGAGACTGGGAGGAGGAAAGTGTTTGCTACCAGGCAGCAGGCTGACTGTGTGCAGTGGCAGACATCTGGATTAGTATTGCCTCTGTTGGTGTTCCCTGGGCAGGGCAGGCTAGGTCAGGGTTCTCAGCCTCAGCGCTACTGATTGCTGTGTTGGATCTAACAAATCTTTCTTGGGAAGATCTGTCCTACACATAGTAGGATGTTTAATAGATTACTTGGCCTCCATCCACCAACTGCTCATTTCAAACCAACCCAAGTTTTTAAAATAAAAAATGTCTCTCTAGATATTTTGAGAGCTACTGGCTTGAGGAATTATGAGAAGTACATATATGTATGATCATATGTGTCTATCAGTCACTTAGATCTCTACTTTCTGCTTTAAAAGAAGCTTAGTGAATCTTTCCAACTTTAATTTGTTATGTTGAGATAAATTTATAGTCAGAGTTTGGGTTAGGGTGGGCCCTTTTAAACTTCACAGAGTTCAGTCTTGGTTTTACACATGGTAGGAACTCAATAATGAGTAGAGCCCAGAGCCCAGAAATGATCTGAGGGGAAAATTATAGCCCACAGTGAAAGTGAAGACACAGATCACAACACAGAAAATGGAGGGAAGAAACGGAATTTTCTCCCTGACTCTGGGCTCTCAAGGTGAGAGAAGAGAATCCATTCACCAGAGACACAGTGAAGGCAGGTAATTCCAGAAGCCTCCGTGAAGAAACACAGTAGTGGAATGGAGTAATGTGTGCCATGTGCTGTACCTGCTGCTCATGACGTCAGTCCAGGCAAGGACCGTGTCCCTCGGAGGAGGAGCTTCGTGTGCCTGCCATTTTAGGAAGGGGCTGACCGAACCCAGGATTTGGAGCTGCTCTGGGTTGGCTTCATCTCAAGGTTCCCAGTGACTGGGCGAAGGACAACGGCAGGCAATGTCCAGGGTCAAGCAGCCACAGTCAGGCTGGTCAGAGACACCCAGAAGGCTGAGCCTGAGTGACTCGGGCCTCAAGCCCACTACCAGAATCTAATACCAAGCTGAAAATCTGTGGAGCTCAAAGGGCCAGAATCAGAACCGCACTGCCATCCTACTGCAGGCTAGCCAGGATTGCCCAGGGTGGGCCTTGGCTCTGTCCTCGTCCTGGGAAGAGCAAAGCCATGTCCTAATTGGGCACCCTGGACCCCAGAAGATAACCACAGGCTTGAAACCACAGCAAAATCTCTCTTTTTTTTATTTGCTTTTTGTATGTTTTGATTTTTTTGTGGGTTTTTTTTGTTCATTAACTTCTTTCTTTGTTTAATGCATGTAAACACCATTCTTGGTTTTTTGTTTTGTTCTTGTTTTTCTTTTTTCTTCTCCTTTTGTCTTCTTTACCAGTTTCTCAAATCTTGGATAATCTTACTTTGTCTTGAATCTTTGCTTCTAACTGTTTTCTTTCTTCCTCTTATTTCCTTTAATTTTTCTCTTTAGAGGGTAAAATTGCTCTACTGCATGATTATAATTTTCTAATTTGCTTTAGATTTTGTTATATAACAGTAAATATTGGTTAAAGGTGGAAAATTGATAGTTATCAAAGTTTGTTACTTTCCAGACAATTTGATGCTATTATTGCTAGTGGTTGTACTGCTTTAGCTAAGATAACAGTTGTTGGGATGAGTTGTTCTTGTTTGTATGCCAATACTGATATTGTCTGGGATTCATAAATGATTCCATAGTCTAGTATTAAAGAACTGGGTGCTGGACCAAACAGGCAGCCACCTCTCATCCACAATAAATTGAAGAGTCAAGACCTTGTAACAGATTCAAAAGCCAAAAGCCAGCTATATCTAGAAGATGTATTTGAAAAATAATCATTTCCTAAGGAGATCTTGATGCTAGCAATAAGGCTACTTATCATAAGATATTTACAAGTATCAATGCAATGCAGAAAATAAATTTTAAAATAGAAAATGAATAGATACCAAAGCTGCAACCAGACCTCTAGCTACCCAAGGCAAATCCACTGGAAATTGAGGTGGAAAAAAATCAAAAGTTATCTACTGGAATGTTCTGAAATTGTAGCAATGGAACTAATAAAGCAGATGAAGGAGTCATCAAAAAATTCATAAATAATTACACAGATAAATAAAAAGATGATGATGATAATGAAGGACATGGTTAATGAATCTGGAGTATGCTCAAATAAAAAAATAGAAGATCTTAGTAAAGTGATGAAAACCATGAGCACCAAACATAAGAAAAAATATATTCCTTAAAACAAATTTAAACAAATATCTAAGAAATTAAAAATTCTCTTGAAAGTGAATGCAACAGAATCAACCAATGTATAGATAGGATATCAGATCTGAAAATAAGTTTGCAGTTAATTAAATGGAAGACTTCTTAAAAATACCACAGGATTATAAAAATAAATCAATATAACAGCTACTAGATTACATAAAGAAGAATAAAATAAGATTAATTAGAATAAACAGAAATAACAAGACAGAACGAAGGGCATAAAAATCCTGTTCATAGAAATAATAACAGAGAATTTCCCAAGGTTGAAAAAAATTGGCATACAGATGTGAAGACAACTTCAGCTAGCCATGATCAGAAAACAAATCCAACCCGAGGCATCTTATAGCCAGGACTCCAGAAATTCAATGTAAGAACAGAATATTAAAAGCTTTTTGTGGAAAAAAATACCCAAATCATCTATAGAAATAAAACAAAAATGATCATAACAAACATTTCAACACAAATCCTTAAGTCAAGGAAAGTTTAGAGTGAAGTGCTTCAATCCCTAAATGAAAATGACTTCCCATCCAGACTGATACACCCTGCAAAATTATCTCTCAAAATTGATGGAGAAAAAGATACTTACATGATAACACCTGAAGAAGTTGATGACCACCAAATCAGTGCTCTAAAATTTTCTTACAGATCTTCTAAAAAAAATGACAATTCCATGAATTCTAATGGAATGAATCTATCACATAACCAAGTAATTAATCAGAATATAAGTGGTCACAATTCATCAATCAAAAAAAAAAACATATTGTAAGAATGGATCACTATGAATGTGGGCTTCATAGTGAGACCCTGTACCAAAAAAAAAAAAGAAAAACCCTAAGAATGGATCAAGAAATAATGCCAAATTATATGTTTTATAGTGGAAATACATTTAACTAAAAAAGAAATTCATAGACTGAAAGTAAAAGGTTGAAAAACAATATTCTATGCACAAGAACCCCCAAAAAAGAAGTGGTAGCTCTCCTCTTTTGTAGACAGTGTACTTCATGCTAAGACTGATGAAAAGAGACAAAGAAGGTAACTACACACTTGTTAAAGTAATAATCCAAGAGGAAGAGATAACAATCATAAACAAATGCATCAAATACCAGTTCTTCCAACTAAATAACTATTAACAGACATGAAAAATCAAATACAGATTAATACAGTTGAAATTTTGTGACATCCCAGAGTCACAAACAGATCAGCTAGCCAAAAAATTCAACAAAAAACATAAACACTAAGCCAAACCTTTGAACAAATGGACTTAGTAGATATACACAGTATTCCACTACAATACACATATTCTTCTCAGCAGCACACAGGGTTTTCTCCCAGATAAACTACACGCTAGCTCATAAAACATCCTTAAGTAAACACAAAGGAATGAAAATTATCCCATTCATATTATCAGATCATAACATAATGAACCTGGAGATCAATGGAAAAGCAAAACACAAAGACTAGGGTTGGTGAGATAGCTCAGCAGACCAAAGCAACAGGGACCCGGCTTCAATTCCCCAGCATCCTGTGCTGGTCTTGCCCCTGGGGCATGATGAGACAGCAACTCACTGGTTGTGGTGGTGTACACCTGTAATTCCAGCGCTTCAGACTCTGAAAACAAGGGGATCACTACAAGTACGATCTGTGTAGTGAGACTCCATAGACTATACACTAAATACATTAAGCAAACAAAAGACACAAGGACTACATAAACCTATGGGAATTAAATAACACCATCTTGAACAAACAAAGAACCCCGTATGAAATTACAGAAGAAATTAGACAGTTTCTACAATTAAATGATAACACCGGTATAACATACTGAACCTTATATAACACCATGAAAACGGTCCTACCAGAGAAATGTACAGTGGTGAATTTCCACACAAAAAACAAACAACATAATACATTACTCTCCTTGGTGCAGTTGCTTAGCCCACAGGTATCAGCATATATGTAGTTAGTAAGGGGGAGAATCCTACCAATTAACTGTTAGTTTCAAGAACCTGATTGATATTCTCAGGACCATTGCCTTAACCATCTTGTGTATATAAATGTATAGTTTTGCCTCTGCCATGTTTCCTAGCTTTTCTCCTTGCCCTCTCTTCATTGGTTAATCCTTAAGTTCTTGATTTCCATTTCATTGTGTTATACCATTCAATTTTTATTTCTTCTTTTCTGTTCTTAAACATATTTACATATATGGATCTGGTTTGTTTCACTTATGAGTATATCTTCAAGTGGCATCCACTTATATATGAAGGCTTCAAGTTTATCATTCTTTTTAAATTTTATTTTATTGAGAAACAAATAGCAATGAGACAGTTTCAAAACTAATTAATAGGATAGTTCAATAATTAGTACATTGCATAATGTTGTCTTCATAGTGGTTATTCATAGTACAAAATGCAGACATGATATCCAAACACTATTAGTACAAATCTTCTCATTGAATTAAGAGAAAGTAGCTGAAATTGTCCTTCACTTGTATCCCCTTTTTTTGTTCAGTTTTGTCAGAGATGGGTATTCCATGGCCATTTACATATTGTGGGTGTATGAATTCAGCAATATAATTATTCTTTATAGCTGAGTAGTATTCCATTCTATAAAAATGCCACATCTTTTTCATCCATTTCTCAGGTGATGGGCATTTTGGTTGCTTCCCAGATTTGGCTATCATAAATTGTACTTATATAAACATAGGTGCACATATATCACTATGATATGATCTTCTCAGTTCTTTTGGGAGAATTCCCAGTATGGGGATAGATAGCTGGATTGAATGGGATTTCCAGTCCTTGTTTTTAAAGGAGTCTCCACATTGGACTATGTTGAATTATTTTGCTGAACTCAGGTGCCTACAATATTTGAATTGTAGACATGGAATATCTATGTTTGACAAAACTAAACAAAAAAGGGGAATATAAATGAAGAACCATTTTGTAGTAAAAAAATATATGTCTGCATGTACAAAATAGGATAGATATATAGCTACTTTGTCTTAGTTCAATGAGAAGAAAGATTTGTTCTAATAGCATTTAGACAAATCTTTCATGTCTGCATCTTATAATATGAATACTATGAAGACAACAATATGCAATGTATTAATTATTGTAACTGTCCTAGCAACCTGTTTTGAAACTGTCTCATTGTTATTTCTTTTGCAGCAAAATTAATTAAAAATAAATACACTATTTACAAAATTCTAGTAAAAAAATGAACAACAGAAAAAGAGCAAATAAATACACATTAATCCTCAAGCTTCTTGAAAAAAAAAAGTAAGTTAAACACAAAGCATGTACAAGGGAGGAAATCATAAAAATCAGAGTAGAAATTAATGCAGTTAGCATAAGTAAACAATACAAATAGTCAATGAATCAAATAATTGTTTTTTTTTTTAGTGATTGATCAAAATAGACAAATCCTGAGCCAACTTTATCAAAAAGATAGGAAGAAAACACTTACATTCTTGCAATTAGGAATGAAGACAGCAAACCCATGGCAGTCCCTGAAGAAATCCAGATCAACAATACCTACTTCAAGAATCTGTACTCTAATAGGGTAGAAAACTACCAAAGCTAAATCAAGAAAACACGAAAATTCTAAATAATTCAATATCACTCAATGAAATTAAAGGACAATTTTAAAAACTGCCAACAAAAAAGCCAGATTCTGATGGATGTAATACTGACTTCAGAAGAAATTTAGAGAAGGTTTAATGCCAATACTCCTCAAATTCTTTAAAGAAATAGAACAGGAAGGAATACTTCCAAAATCACTTCCTGGAAGTGAGCATTATTCTTCTACCAGAACCAGAGAAAGATCCAACCAAAAAACAGAACTACAGACCAGTATCCCTGATGAACATAGATGCAAAAATCCTCAGTAAGATACTGGCAAGCAGAATGCAGAAAATCATCAAGATTATACACCATGACCAAGTAGGAGTAATCCCAGGGATGCAGGGGTGGTTCAACATATCCTAATCAATAAATGTAATACACTACATTACCAGAACCAATGTCAAACCCACGTGATTATTGCAATAGATGCAGAAAAAGCATTTGACAAATCCCAATATGCATTTGTTATTAAAAACTTATAGAACTAAAGATAACAGCTACAGAAAGTTGAATAAGGTTTTTATCTCAGTCTGATGAAAGCCATCTATGACTAACCAACAGCCAAAATCAAACTAAATGGTCGAAAACTGAAAGCTTTCACTTTATAATCAGGAACAAGACAAGGATACCCACTGTCACCACTCCTACTCAACATGGTTCTGGAAACATTAGCCAGAGCAATTAGATAGTAGAAAGAAAGAAAAGGAGTAAGAATAGGAAAGGAACAAGTCAAATTATTATTATTTGTGGATGACATGAGACTTTATGTAGAAGACTGTAAATGCTCTACCAAAAGAATCCTAGACTTAATAACCAAGTCATTCGCATAGTAAGATAGGAAGTCAAGCTTCAAGAGTCAACTGTTTTCCTGTATACAAATAGCAAACTCACTGTGAGAGAAATTAGGGAAATAACATCTTTCATAGCAATATCAAGAAAAATGAAATACTTAGAAATTAATGTAACATGGGAAGTATAAGACCTTTCCATTGAAAACTACTATTCTGAAAAGGTCATCAAAGAGGAAATCAGAAAATGGAAATATATACCTTATTTTGGGGTAAGCAGAACCAACATAGTGAGAATACTCACGTTTTCAAGACTGCTATAGAATTTAAAGCAGTCTCAGTCAAAATACCAAGGGCTGACCAGATAGCTCAGCAGACTGAAGTGCCTGCTTAGGCAAAGTGCAGGGGCTGAGGGTGGATCCTGGGAACCACAGTTGTGCCGGCCCTGCCCCTGGTGCACCCTGAGATAGCGACTGAGACTGGACGTGGTGGTGTGCACCTGTAATCCCAGCACTTGGGAGGCTGAGGATAGGTGGATCACTATGAGTCCAATCTGTGTAGCAAGATCCTGTAGACCCTGTACCAAATACATTAAAAAGAAACCCTAATACTGTATCTTACAGAACTAAAGATAACAATCCTAAAAATTCATATGGAACCAGAAGAGACCAAAAATAGCAAGTATAATTCTGGGCAATAAAGACACACTGCAGAGGGGATCATAATCCCAGACCTAGAATTTAAAAAGCTACTGTGATAAAAATAGCACGGTTCTGGTAAAAAAAAAAATAAAACACACACAAATACACACACACACACACACACACACACACACACACACAAAACCAGACTCAAAGATCACAGGAACAGATTAGAAGACACAGAAACAACCACAAATGCACTCATCTACCTTATCTTTGACAAAAGGGCCAGACACATTCACTAAAAGAAAGATAGTCTCTTCAATAAATGGCAATAAAAAAACTGGTTTGCTATATGTTGCAGAATAAAACCAGACCCAAATATCTCATTAAAATAAACTAAAATTGGAATGGATAAATGATATAAATATTACAACTGAACCATTTAATTTCTGGATAACAGATGAGGTAAAATTGTTAAATACATAGGGGTTGGCAAAGACTTTATAAACAAAACCAAATCTCACAGGAAATACTACAAAGAATAAACAAGTGAAATTATAACATTTTAAAAACTGGCACATCAAATGATACCACAAACAGAATAAAAAGGCAGCACATAGAGTGGGAAAAATATTAACAGCTATTCCGCAAAGGTATGTTATCTAGAACAGATAAAGAACTAACACAATAAGATCCCTAATTTAAAGTTCCAATCTAAAAACAGTAATCTGAAATGAAGAGACCCTTCTCAGGTGAAGAAGTACAGTCAGTGAATATAAGAAAAATGTTCAGCATCACTGATCATTGAGAAATGCAAATTAAAATAATATTGAGATTGCATCTTACTCCAGAAAGAATGCCTATCAATAAATATCAAATGTTGGTCAGGCAGTGGGGAAAAAGGAATCCTTCTCCACTGTTGGTGGGAGTGTAAGTTGGTACAACCAGGAAGGACATAAGTAAACAGAGATTGTTTAAAAAGCTAAAACTAGATGCACCATTTGACCCATCTATTTTCCTTCCAGGTATTTCATCTAGAGAACTAAAAGCATCATATTATGGTGGTATATGCACTCATGTTTATAGCAGCATAACTTGTAGTAGATAAGTCTTGGAAACAGTCCATATGCCCATCAGCAGATGAATGGATAAAGAAAATGTGGTTTTTTTTATACACAATGGAGAAGTATTCTACTATAGAAAGGATAAACTTGAGAGATTTCTAGGTAAATGGATTCACTTTGAGACCATCACTTTAAAAAAAAATAAATAGGACACACATGTATAAACACTGCATTCCTTTTCTTGTGTGAGAAACTCAAAGGTTAAATGAGGACCAAAGTGGATAATAGAAGGAAGTAAACTGAAAATGTTCAAATGGCAGGGGAACAAGAGAAGGGGAAGGGAAAGGCAAAGAGATAAAAATAAAAAATAATGAAAAGGAAACAACAGAAACAGAATTTTGTAATCAGAGAAGAGATGATGGATTGTTTTTTTTTTTTTTTTTTTTTTTCGTCTTTTAGTCTCACTACTAGATTGGACTCATAGTGATCACTTGTTTACAGCCTCCCAAGAGTTGGGATTACAGATGTTTGCCACCACACCCAGTCTTGATGACCATCTCAGCACACCCTGGGGGCAGAGCTGTCATGGCAGCCCCAGGGATCAAACCCCTGACCCCTGAGCCTGCTTCCAGGCACTTTAATCTGCTGAGCTATTTGGCCAGCCCAGAGAGATGATGGGTTGAAAGGAGGGTATGGAGAAAAAAGAATTAAGACACATTATACACAAATTGGGTACACACAGTGATGCATACCTGTAATCCCAGATCTTGGGAGGTGAAATCGAAGGATTGCTATGAGCTCAAGTTTAGCCTGAATTACAAAGCAAGGTCTTGTCGCAAAAAACAACCAACCAAACAAACAAAAGTATAGATATATTCTGAACAGGTACAAATTCCCTCTGATATGATCATTCTGCACGTCAAAATTTCATTGTGCCAATGAAATTAACTGAAAACCTTGGTAGCTATCAGACAGAACACACTGTGGGTCTCCAATCGTGTTTTGGTTACCAAATACCTGGGCATGTTGGTCCCAGACCTTCACAACAATTTCTGTATGGGTTAGGTGTGGAGAAAGTGCTTGTTACATGAGGATATTTGTTGAAGCCCAGTGCATTCCAAAGCATGTGGTAGGAAACTGGAGCAATAGTATCACTTAAAAAGTTGCTTGAAATGTGAATTTTCAGCCCTCACGTGGCCCTATCCTGCTTTTGTTTTGTTTTCAGGACTTCCTGTGGCCATCTATCCTGGGTTTTGAAAGTCCTCTACATGATATTCCAGAAGCCAAAGTTGAGAGCCATCCATTGCAACAGGCAATAACAAGAAACAAATGCTGCTCTTCCCAGCATGGAAATGCCATTATCCAGACTGTCATGGCCCCCACGGGAACTTGCCAACCTAATCTCTGTTCTTAAGAAACTATCACACTTTGCGATCTAAATGTATGTAATGTTTTCTAAGCCTGCCTGGTTCCTTGGTTCATTTAAGAGGCTTTTCCTTTGCCTGTTTGCTAGTCCAGATCAACTTACCTTCTGGCCCACAGCCTGGGAACCAGCAGCTAGGGTTTAAATGGAAAATGATACTTACATGTTCAACCCCATCTGGTAGATAATTCATTAGGTAAATAATGCCCTCTCTTGGCTGGATATGATGGCTGTTGAAAATGAGGTGGCCATCTGTTTGGGGCTGGGTCTTTCTGATGTGATTGAAGTGAATGGAAACTACAACAGGCAGCTCTTCCAGAGACCAGAGAGCTGGGTACCTGGGACTGGCCCACATAGGTAACTGTGAGCAGGAGTAGGAGAGCACAGGGGGACATTAGTCTTCCATGGCTGAGAGACACTTTCCTCTACCTGGCGATCCCCAGAGTATGCATAAGTCTTCTCAAGATATAGGATGCTCAAAAGCAGGTCTCATTTGGGAAGAGAGCAGCTGTAGTTGGCGGGAATCTTGGGCTTCAACTGATTCTTCTTGTCCCCTGTGGGTTAGAAATGAGTTTCTATGTGAACAGCTCCTGACATGTGTAAGCCCTGAGGCTTGCAGCACTCTCTCTCTCTCCTGTCTCTCTCTCCTAAATAAACCATATCATCTCTCTGAAAAGCATCACCTCTGCCTTACTTATCATGGTGATTTGTAAGTGGGGCCAGTTGCACTCTACAGCTCATCCACAAGATTGCCTAATGATTAGGATTTCCAGCCAATGCAGCTGGTCGTGCCCAGGAATTCCTACTTTTCAGAAACTAATCTTATACAAGGATCCCACAACAACATACAACAAATTAGTCAAAATCCTTCATTAGGGCCCATGGAAGGTTCTGCTTTGTAACTGAGACTTTTAAAGGTGGTTAAATGCACCATCCATCATGCTTGATTGCTCCTACCTAGCACTATATCTGGGGACCAATTCAGAGGTTGGTTAACTGACAGAAATTGGGTTAAATTCTGAACAAGCTATAAAACTCCTATCATCTGGCTGTGCAACAACAAATAGTAAAAATAATTTCATTTGGCTCAAGCAGATCAAGCCAGCAGGTAAAACAGCTGTTGTATGGAAGTGGGTGCTAGTATTACAGGAAGAATAGCTGAATTGGGTGTCACAGTGGAAGGCTTACTGTTGAGTGTGCTGGCATAATGAGATGCCCCTGCAGCAGTGAATGGCACAGAAAGGTCTAAACAGAATGCTCTCTAGTGGAGAGGAAGCACGGGGCTTCTTGCTGACACTAACATGCTGGAGGAGGGCCCGCCATCCTGGGCTTAGTGTTAACAGAAGCATGTTCTGGGAGACCTTGATATCTGGCCTTTGTGTTCAGAGTGGCCACTCATTCAGATAGTGAGTTCTGTGTGGGATGCATCTGAGGTAGATCTGGATGGTAAGGGAGGACAGCCAGCCCTGGAGAGCTGGACTTCTTCGAAGTATATGTTTAGCCTTGGAGTTTATGCTTTTCCAGCTGTCAGATCTGGAAGTGTTGGAGGTGCTGTGGCCCCAAGCAGAGGCAGCAGCTGAGGATGGAGGCAGAAGCTGCCTCAAATCAACACCAAAGCCAGCCTTCCCTGGGTCACCTGAGACTTCTCCAGTGCCTACTCTTTGTATTCCAGCAGGAGCTATTGAGCTGAAGCAGGGGTCATAGTGTGTTTTTGCATAGCACAGTATTGAAACTCCTTGCTTAATTTCTTCACATCTCTCATCTGTGTGACTCTGGCCAGGCCCATCTCTTTAGAGGGTCATTGTCACCATTTTGGATTTCATAACAATCTGTGTGTAGAAGGCCCAAAGTTCCCAATACACTTGTTAACCCCTGAATATTGTGGAGACATGAGAATGTGTTGAGAGTGTGGTTTCTGAAAGGAGGCTTTCTGGATTTAGCCGCAGCATTTTCTGCTATGTGTGACTTTGGGTAAATTAATTAAACTGTCCAACCTCAGTTTTTTTAAACTATAAGATGGGAGTGTCAAGAATCATGCCTTTCTCATGAAGTTGTTCTGAGATACTTAGATCTAGCTATGCTTTGAATGCAGGATGAGCACCATGTAAACATTTTCTGTGATTAGCAGTACTGTTATCATTCAGATGGAAAGAGTTTAACAGACACAGCTCCAAAAATGATGTGTACTTCCTGGAGCAGGGTTGTTTGGGACAATTTATGTCATCTGTTAGAGCCTGGTTTTCCTTATCTGTAAAGTCACAGGATAGGAGAGCGAGATGCGATATCCAGGCAACATTTCCAGCTCAATGCTTGACATTTGCTTGCTCAGTACTCACTGACATTTTTCATATATAGTAAGCTAACATCCACTGGGTGCCAGCCGTGTTGAGTCATAGTCACAGGTGATCACACATGGGATAGGAATGGCAATGGTCAGACCTGCTCCTTAGGCTGTCATTCTCATGGACTGTGTTAGTATCTTCCAGCTCCTAGAGTTAATGAAAATAGACATGAAGTCTCTTTGGATCTTCCTGAAAATAATGCCATAGCAAATTATTCAGAATCCCATATATCTCGAGCAGCTAGTCCCCACTTTACGACAAAGTCTATTTCTGTGAGTTATGGAAATTGTTTACAAACTCCTAGAGGATTCTGCTATAACCACAAGATTACTTACAAGCCATAAACAAAGTTTGTGTCTATTTGGATCCCTTTCCATATCAGGTGGTATCTGGAGCAAAGCCAACGAAGGCCCAGAGGTCTTTCTGCAAATGTTGATCTCAGTGCTTACACATCCCAGGAAATAGACTGCTTGCTAGCTCTTGTCCCTTCCATCCTCTGCTAGTGTGGCACAGCCCTCCACTACTTCTAAACTAGATGAAATCTGCTCTCTTCTCTAGCCCATGAGGTCTCGCCCACACCCTTTTCTTTTTCTGCCCCCACAGGGCAGACTCTACACAACAGGATGATGTCTCCCCTGCCGTAACTTTTGGAGGCATCTAGCTTTCAAGGTTGGCATTTTATTCCCTGAATAGCCAACAATGACCCTTGCTGACTGACAAGTACTGTTCATGGCTCCAGTGAAAAACCGAAGCTTCCCCTGTGCACTCTGAAGAATGAGCCCTGTGCCCGCCCCTCCCCAGGAAAGCCCAATAGCAGAGCATCTCTACCTTGCATACAAGCATTCTTTTCAGCACCTCCCACTTTTATCAGAACACCAAATAAACTGATAATGAATTCTAGACCATTTTCTAAGTCATATTCTTGAGTCTTCAACAGGAGGTAATGTACGGGTGGTGCCAGTCACATATTTAAATTTCCTTGAATGGTTTATTTATCTGACAGCTGATGGAACAACACTGAGGTACCAAGAGGTACATTCAGGAAGAGGATTGCACCTTGCACAATGAGGAAGAGGGATAAGAGAGGCAGGGATTTGGGAAGGCAATGCCCTGAACCAGATGTGAAGCGATGTGTGGGAGCCTGTAGAGGACAGCTTGGGCGGGAAACCCCTCTGTCCTTTAGCAGCTCAGCCTCTTCTTTCGTCACTGGAGACTTTATCCCTGCTCTCTTGAAACTTTAAGAACTTTCAGTTTTTCCCAATGAAGTAAAAAATACAAAGCCTCGATTCTTCAGAACAGAGTGCCTCTTTGTCTAGGGTAATTTTGCTCTATTCTATACTCAGGCTCAGACTGTAATTATGGTTACTGGCTTGTTCCCCATCGCTTCCCTGTGATAGTAGGGCTGCAGCCTGAGTAGTCTTCCTTGGATCTCTGAGTAAGAAGACATCCCAGTTTACACTGTCCTGAATCCATAGTTTTGGTTTTTCTTGGAGTCTGTAACCATGGGAACAGAGTAAGTAAAGTTTCTGAGAGTAGAGTTTTCTTCTCAGAAAGCTCAGGCCTGTGTAAATGGCCAGGAAGGTGGCTGGGCAGTCGGGTGTTGGAAACCAGTAGAATAGAGGAAGTGAGCAAGGGGGGGGTATAAGGAAAGAAATCAGCCTCGAGTATAAACTTGACCTTTCTGGCAATTTCTATGGGATTCTGAATATCAGTTGTTTTGGTAAAAGGAAATGGGGTACAGCATCCTTTGAGAGAAAGGAAGATCTCAGTAACACACAGTGGAACTGGAATCTTACTCAGATTATGACTTTGTTCTTTAAAGAAGTACTGTATTTTCTGGAACTATGTATCATTCTCAGAAAGATAACAACCTTCCACTGTCTTTTGGTCTGGTCCTGCCCAGACCTGCAGGTGCTGTGACGTAGACCAGCATGGCTGCTATGGGATGTGCCAGGGTGTGAGGCTCCTCTGGTCCCCTGGAGTTCTGCCCAAAGCCCCTTAAGTCAGCTTCTGGCTAGAGCTTCACTGGCTGTTTGCAATTATAGGCAGTCATTTTCTGGGTCTGAGTACCTCATATAACCTTACCAGTAATTCAGAACTGGGGAAGAATTTTGAGTCCCACGTAGAATTTCATACCAGGGCTAATTAGAGAAAATGTTGCATCACCCCTCATAGCTAAAACTAGACAAAATGTCCAAAACAAAAGCCACAGGCTATTTGTGATTACTTAATGTTGTTCTGCTACATGGTCAGCTCAAACACAAAATAAAGTGCGATGCATTCCAATACATCAAGCAAGAGAATAAAGCACATTTTAGTGGTTTATAGAACATGGTAGAAGAGGATAATGGAAAAGTACTATTTTCTGTTCCTCAAGGTTACCTTTTTCCTACGTAGATTTCAAAACTTCCCAGCTATAATCACTCCCATTCTTTTAAGAAACATAGCAAAGAGATATATTTTTTTGAAAATTCCCTTTTGAAGAATAATGTAATTTAAAGAAAGTTTCACAATGATGTTGATAACACTGAAATCACTTGGAATAATAAATACAAAGTGCTGTTTGTGAGAGGTGGTATGATTAGGCAAGAATGAAATAGAAATGAGACACTTTTAAAAAATAGCACATTTCTTTAAGAAAGGATCAAAGGATATTTCCAAATCAGAAAAACGGTTCTTGGGACTAAGTCAGGTAGTTGTTACAGTCAACACTGGCAGCACCCAGGAGTCTCCTCTGCTCTGCTCTTGCTTCTGTCAGAGTCTGTCCTGGAAGCTAAAGATCCCATCCCTTCTTTTTCAACCATTCCTCATGTGATGGACATCTTGGTTGTTTCTAAGATTTTGCTATCACAAATTGTGCTGCTATAAACATAGGTACACATATATCACTATGATACAATGTTTTCAGTTCCTCTGGGAAAATTCCCAGTAGGGGGATAGCTGGCTTGAATGGGATTTCTAGTCCTACTCTTTTGAGGAGTCTCCACACTGACCTCCACAATGGTTGTACCAGTCTACTTCCCAACAGCAGTACAGAAGTGTTCCGTTTTCCCCACAACCTCTCCAACATTTGTTGTTGGTTGATTTCCTTATGATAGCCATTCTTTCTGGAGTGAGATGGTATCTCAGTGTTATTTTTATTTGCATTTCATGGATGACTAGCAATGTGGAGCATTTTTTCATATATTTATTTGCTTCTTTAATTTCTTTTTTTTTATTTTAAATTCCTTTATTTATTACAGTGTCTTGCTACACATCACGGAATCTTTTTTCGTGGGGGTGGGGGGTGAGCTTAGCTCCTCTGAGAAGTATGTATTCATCTCAGATGCCCATTTCTGAATTGGATCTTTAAATTTGAGGGCCCTGTTATATCTTAGTTCTTTATATATTCTAGACAGCAGACCTCTGTCTGATTGCTTATTAGTTAGGATTTTTTCAAAATTTGTGGGTTGTCTTTTCACTCTGTTGACAATTTCTTTTGACATGCAGAAGCTCCTTAAGAAGAGTTGATCCCAGTTGTTGATTCTTTCAAGTGCTTCCCATGCGAATATGTGTTTGTTCATGAACTCTTTACCTACCCCTATGTCTTCATAGTTCCTCCTACTTTCTCTTCCAGGAGATTGAGTGTTTCTGTTTTAATGTTTAGATCTTTAATCCATTTTGACTTTAACTTAGTGCGTGGTGATAGAGCTAGGTCAAGTTTTAGTTTTCAGCATGTAGAAAGCCAAGTTTTCCAGCACCATTTGTTAAAGAGGCTATCCTTCTTCCAGTAAGTGTGATTGGCCCCTTTGTCTAAGATCAGATGGCTGAGTGTTTTCATAGATGCTTCTGCACCTTCTAATCTATTCCATTGATCCTCAGGTCTATTTTATTGCCAGTACCATGTTGATTTTATCACAGTGGCTTTGTAGTATAATTTCAAGTCAGGAAATGTGATGCCTCCTGCCTTGTCATTATTGGCCAAGATTACCTTTGCTATTCTAGGTTGCCTGTGGTTCCAAATGAATTTTAGGAATGATTTTTCTATGTCTGGGAGGTATGTTGGTGGCAGTTTGATAGGGATTGCATTAAATCTGTATAGCAATTTTGGGAATATGGTGGTATTTCTATATAGTGGAGTATTACTCAGCTATTAAGAATAAGTTTGAAGCATTTATACTGAAGTGGATGCCACTTGAACATATACTCATAAGTGAAATAAACCAGACGCACATGTGTAAATATCGTATAGTCTCCCTAGTATAAGAAGCGAAAAGCAGAAATACAAATGGAAACGCACAACAACAACTAAAAACAATTGAGTCAGATAAGGCAAAGTGAATGGCATATGGTACAGGATACTTCTCAGTTTTTCTTCTGGATGGTTAACAACCTAAGCTCACAGATCAAAATTGGAGAAATAGAAGAGCCACAAGGCCAGCCAACATTTTGGCCCTAGCCTTTCAAGATCAGTGAAGACTCAAGACATAGGAAAACCTGTAGTGCAACATCATGAAACTCAGTTGAGCTCCAAATTTTCTGAACAAGGAGATTATGGAGCCACAGAGGAAAGAGATCGAATTTCTTTCTTTTCTTTTTTTTTTTTCTTAAGATGTTTATTGTGTCTTCAAGAAACAATACACAGAGTGTCTTTCAGAAGCAGGAACTGTTATAGATGAAATGCTCATTTGTCATTTTCATAGGCAGCTGGGTTCTTCCTCTTGGATTTCTCAAAATCCTGGATCCCCCATGTGTAGATGAGATAAGCCACTACAAATGGCGGCGCCATGCGCAGAATGCACCCTTGAGTGCCACGCAGCACGTTAGGGATTCCCTTGCTGAAGTAGTTTGGAAAGGCGAGCTGCTCAAAGGGCGACAAGCTGTAGGTGATGACATGCCACATCCGCGACAGATTCCCAAACTCTCGGCCCATGGTCACGGCGGCCCGGGTCACCTTGCCCTCCACCAACACTGCTTCACTACCTCCTACAGAGATCAAATTTGTATAGTGTGCCTGGGGAGAGTCACATGGAGAGAAAACTTTCTCTCAGGCTCTCACAGAGAGTAAACTGGTCAAGCATTGGCCGTGACTCATCCACATGGATGACACAGACAAAAGATCTACAGAGTAAGGTACAGGATTACAAGGTAAACCCTGAGGAGACTTCACTGACCTCATCAGAAACAGAAGCTACATCTTTTGGTATATAGGTCTTGCTCTATCTTGGTCTTAACCATCCAGCAGAAAAGTATAAAAATGGAGTATACACCGCGGGGCCATAATAATAAGTTGAGCTGTAAATGGCTATAGTCCACAACTTCTTCAGATACTTCACTACTGTTGTGTAATGCTGAACTGTGTTGGATTGTGTCGTCGAGTTCAAGCACCTAAATTAGTTGAATGACAATGGAGTGCCCATCTCTGACAGGTGTAGACAAAGGAAGGGGTATAGAAATTAAGAATCATGATGTGTGTGTATGGACAATACAGTTGGGATAGATAATGCCGTGCTTCTACATAATTCTATGAGAGATTTGCACTAATGGTGGTTGGACAGGATATTATGTCGGCTTCTAGTACTATGGACAACCACTAGGAAAATAACAAGGTAGAAAGTAGTAATTATTGAATCTTTGATGTAATTCAGGTATAAAAAATAAGATACGCAAACAGCTACACTCTCTTACTGATAAGAGACATATGCTATAATAATGTCTGTAAGTATAATATCATGTATGCACCTTCTACGATACCAAAACATTATGAAAACAGTTTGCAATGTATTAATTTATCAAATCCATCTTGTCAAAGTATCTTAAAACTGTCTCATTGATATTTGTACTTCAATAAAATAAAAATTAAAAAAAAAGTAAAAAAGAAAAAAAAAGAAATATGTAAAAAAAAAAAAAGAAACCATGTTAGTTTTCAGTTTGAAACTATCTCATTGATATTTGTTTCTCAATAAAATTATTCAAAAAAAAAAAATCCCATCCCTGCCTCTAAGTGTTGATTTATTTAGTTCAGTAGGAGTCAGATTGCTGGCTGTAGACTCAGAACGTAGTGCAGCTCCCCGCAAAGATGCTGAGTCAGGACATAAGCGGGCATCAGGCTGGACCCAGGAAACGCTAGCAGCCCTTGCACAGCAGCGAGGACTAGCCCTCCCCTCTGCCAAGGGTGCAAAATCTCCCCTTGTCTGCTGGATCTGGGGAAGCAGAGGTACTTATAGAATATTTCCTCTTTCCTTCTACATCCACAGCTCTCTCTTTGGCTCACATTCTTTTCCTTCTTTGCTGTTGACCTCAGGCAAGTACAAGAACCTGTGGGTGACATAGTGATGGCACCTGTCAACCTACTGGCTGCCACTGTCCTCTGTCTGGTCCTCCTTGTTTTATGTCCTCTTCCTTACTCATATGCCAGAAAAAGCCTTCCTGAGTTTTCCTTCTGTGTGCTGGCCAGAGAGAAGTGATTTACTCTTTAATAAAAAATAAGCTATCAAGGACCAGGTGAGATAGCTCAGCAGACAAAGCACCTAGTTAGTTAAGTGTAGGGAACGGGATTTGATCCCTGGCACCACATGCTGCACTGTCCCTGCCCTTGGGCACGGTGAGCCAGAGAATCAGTCCAGGTGTGATGGTCATGCTTATAATCCCAGCACTGGGGAGGCTGAGACAGGAGGATCACCACAATTCCATGCTGTGTAGTGAGGCCCTGTACCAAGAACATTAACGAAAGAAAGAAAGAAAGAAAGAAAGAAAGAAAGAAAGAAAGAAAGAAAGAAAGAAAGAAAGAAAGAAAGTATCACAAGAAGCAGAACAAAGTAGCTAACTAAGTGTCAGCTAATGCCTCATGCCCGCATGCTCTACAAAAGGAACAAAGGAACAAAGCAACAAGTGCACAGCTCTGCTTGGACTAGCATACTTGAAGGTAAGCACAAAAGAGCAGCAGGGAATGAAGCAAAGGAACAAATGGACTCAGGACAGCTGAGGAGGGAAGAAAGAGGAGGGACTGCTCTCTGCCACAGCATCTTCCTAGCTCCAAGCAGCTTGTAGGAAGGGGCACTTGCTCTAGCTGGAAGATGTTAGCAGGAAGCTGCTATTGACCTGCAGCCTGGCTGTGGACACCGGCAGTCTCCTGTGCAGATCGTGCAGCTCTGGTCTGCGGGTGTTGTCTCCAGCAGCCAGCTGGAGAGCCATGTCTGGAAGACAGGTGATCAGCAGACGCCCACCTCGGGAGCAGTGATTAATTATCCCCAGCATAAATGGTACTCACCTAAAAATATTAAAAGCAATGCCCAAAATGATCAAACTGGTTTTAACAGGAATACGAAAATATGTATTATGTAACAGCAAAATATCTGGACTACCTGTCATCCAATTAAAAATCACCAGTAATTACTTGGGTCTTTAATGTGTGGGCAGATTTCCTAAAGTCTCCTTTGTGTATGATTTTTTGGGTGAATATTACGAATAATCTTATGAAATATGTGTCCTTGTATTGTGTTGTTTCCCTTGCCAAACCCAAACTACAACAATGATAGACACAGATATAATCATGTTCCCTTGCTCATAAATGCAACTTTTTAAAAGTTGATCTCAGAGAAACGGAGAACAGAACATTGGTTACCAGGCTCCAGGGGGTGGGGTGGGGGATGGGTAAAGGCTGGCTAGCAGACAGAAAGATACTGTGAAGGACTCAATTTTGGTATTCCATTCTGTGGTAAGGTCACTAAGAGTTCATAAGGTATATTTCTTTCCTTCTTTTTTAAAAAATATATTCAGTACAGAGACTAAGGGGCTCACTACACAGATCAGACTCATAGCGATCTTCCTGCTTTCGGCCCCCCAAGCACTGGGATTGCAGGTGTGCACCATCACGCCCTGTCTCAGTCTCTGCCCACTTCAACCCACTGAGCTATTTGGCCAGTCCTATATTTCAAACCTTACTGTAAGGCTAGGTGTATTCTTACCCAAAGAAATGATAAACATTTGAAATAGCAATACTTACCTGGTCCTTTGCATGGTGTATAGATGTACCAAGCCATCACTGTAGCCCATGAGCATGTACCAAGCACAAAGTGAAAAAGGAAAAGCCTGATACATGCAAAAGTCCACATGGCTTTCAACATACTTAAGAGTGAAAAAGCTGTACAAAGGCTCCAAGCTGTATGATTCCTTTGATGTTGCATCCTTAAAATGACAAAATTATATAAGTGAGGAATGGGTTAGAATTAGCAAGAGCTAAGTAGAAGGTAAGCTAGTAGAGAGAAATAGGAATACTAGGCAGATCTTTGGGATGTAAGTAAGTACCCTAATTCTGTACTGCATCCTTTTCAGTAATGTCACTGGCTGTGATACTCATTCTGTAAGATTTTTATCATTAAAACCAACTGGGCATGATGTCTTCAGGACTTCTTTGGATCATTTCTTATCCTTGCATGTGAATGTATCTTATAATTTCAGACAAAATTTGAAGCCCATGCAGGACAAGGAAAGACAGAAATCACCATCACAAATCAGAGGAGACGTCACAATGCACATGATCCTGACTTAGATTCCGGAGTAAGACAAAAAGACAGGAAACAGTGGTGCTTCATCCTTGCAATTTCTTAGCTTTTAGTCATCCTGTGATCCAGTAAGATGCCACCATGGGGGACCTGGATGAAAGGTGTACTGTGACTCTGTGCTATGCAGATAGTTCTTCTTCAAGTCTTAAAATGACTTCAAAACAAAAAATTGTTTACTTAATAAAAATAAGAAAGAAAAGAGAAAAATCAAGCTATCACAGATTAAAGCACCTGCATACAGGGGCAGGGGGTTCAATCCTCTGGCCTGCCGTGCTGGCCCTGCCCTTGCGGCACGCTGAGATGGCAAGACTGGGCATGGTGGTGGGTGCCTGTAATCCCAGCTCCTGGGAGGCTGTAGACAGGCCAATCACTCTGAGTCCCATCTGGTAGTGAGCTTCTGAACACCCTGTAGACCCTTCCCTAAAATACAAAAACAAAAAAAAAACAAAAACAAAAAAAACTATCACAGCATTCCCAGCAAAAAAAAAAAAAAAAAAAAAAAGACCACTTCCTGTTGGCTATACCATTTTTGTCTACCTAAAGCAGGGATAGAATTGCTGTGAGGGTGCTGGGGATACTTTTAGAATAAATTTTTAAAAATGTATTTCATACAGAGTCTCACTATGGAGCTTGGACTTGTAGTGATCTTCCTGTCTCAGCCTGCCCAGTGCTGGGATTACAGGCATGTGCCACCATGCCCAGTTTTGGGCAGTAGCCAGCACCATGCAGCTGGCAATCCAGGAATCAAGCTCAGAGCCTTGTGCTTGCCAGATAGCTGCTTAGACCACTGGGCTATCTCCCCAGTTCAGTGATGAGAGATTTTACATAAAATGAAAAACATAGACTATGCAAGAAGACTGATAAATCTGACTACATTAAAATGTAATTAAAATCTGCATTTCAAGATGCCAGAGGCAAAGTAAAAACAACTATAAACCTAATGAAAATATTTGTGCATTTTTCATCCTATACATCTTGAATTTCAATTAGGATATTTTTATGTCTTTCATACTTATCATGTTTCAAGTTTCCTCCAGCATATGGGGCATATGGGATGTAGCTATGATTTTCATAAGTGTCTGTCTGCTAATTGAAACATTTATGCTGGTCTGAATTTTTGATTTTTCTCCTTACTGAGGGTGTTCTGTGTAATTACTAGAATTTTTAATTGGATGACATATATTATAGATACTTTATTATGTTACATAATATTTTCATATTTCTGTTAAAACGAGTTTGATCATTTTGGACATTGCTTTTAATATTTTTAGGTGTGTCCCATTAATGCTGGGGATAATTAATCCCTGCTGCCGAAGTGAGCACCTCTGTCTCCCAGGCACAGTTTTCCATCTGGCTGGTGGAGACAGCCACTGCAGACCAGTGCTACAAAGATGGCTGGTATCTGCCTAAAGGAAGATTAGATACAGGAATCAAAAATAAAGACCCCTAGAAAGGTTTGGAGACAGTGCCCTGGAGGTCATTTATATTCCAAAGAATCTCTAACCTTCACTTGCTTCTCAAAGGGCTTCTGTTTGTATGAAAAGCAAAGTCAGTCAGTCAGTCAGTCAGTCAGTCAGTCAGTCAGTCAGTGTCAGTCTGTCTTGGAGAGACAACTGTTAGATGCCCTATAGAATTTCTGAGATTCGTTCCAGGATCCTGTCTCGATATACACACTTCATGTACACACAGGTGATTACTGCCCTTGAGATACTAGGTGAAAAGACTGCTGTGAGATACTCTATGAGTAATAAAAGGTTTGTCCTCGATCCAGCAACACATATTTAAGTCAGGATAGCATAAATAAGAGACATAGCCATAATATTTTGGTAGGCACTGTTTTCTGCCATCTGTGTATTTTGTTTCCCTTCTTTTCTTTTGCACGGTTCTTTCCCCAGCCAGGGGTAGCAGAAGCCAGTAGTTCTCTGTGGCACATCCCTCGGAAACTTTTTTTGTGCCCTGTTTGCTTCTTCCTTTGGCTGTGCCCCCCCCCCCCCATGCATTCCTGCCACTCGGAGGCCGCTAGGCCCCTTGCTCTGATTCGTCTTTCCTGAATTTGCTGAACTACCCTGCATGGCTCCTTATCGCACTCTAGCCTGGCAAGTTCTCTCCCCTTCCTCCACTTCTTCCTCACCCTCCTCCTCTCCTCCCGCTCCCTCCATTCCTTCCCAACCCTTGGTTCCAATCACCTGAACACTGTTGCTTCACATATTTTGTCATGTGTTTGTTAGGGAGGGAGGCTAAATCTAGCACTCTATCCCAGGCAATAGTGAAAACTCCAACTGCCCGTATCAGGAGGATATGCTGTCAAGTTATACAGTGACAGACATGATAGTGGTGAAAGTGAATGAAAAACCTAAGCCACACCATATTGAGCTCCACAGACATACATAGAATGAAGTCCATGTATTAAAAGTGAAAAGGCCCGGTATTTGTTATTTCAATGATATTTACGCCACCAATGTATGAATTACAAGCTTTCTCCTGGAAAAATTCCAAGGGGAATAGCTGGGTTGAATCAGTTCTCTAATCCTAGTTTTTGGAGCAGTCTCCAAACTGATTTCCACACTGGCTGCACCGGTCTACACTCCCACCAACAGTGGAGAGGGATTCCTTTTTTCCCCACAGCTCCTCCAGCATTTTTTATCAGCTGACCACAGCTATATGTGTGCACTTGTGTTTATAGTAGTGTAATTTGTCATAGCTAAATTTTGGAAACAGCACAAATGCTCATCAACTGAGAAGTGGATAAAAGAGATGTATTTTTACACAACAGACTATAAACAAAGATAAACTTGAGACTTTTATGGGCAAATAGATGCAACTAGAGGCTGTACTCACAAGTAAAATAAATCAGACACACACATGTAAACATCCTATTGTCTCCCTACTATAAGGACCCGAAGAGTAAATAACATCTGGAAGGTTCAATAGATAGAGCAGAAAGGAAAGAAACTTAGCAGAAAAAAAAAAAAAAAAAAAAAAGGGATGGGGGACAGGAGAAAAAAAAGGAAAAAAAAGGAAGGGAGAGAAAAGTATGGATGTGCATACACAGGTGGTTTAGTTACCCTTCTCTCATTGCTGGGACAAATACCCAACACCCAAAATGAAGGAAGGAAAGGTTTATTTAGCTCACAGTTACTGCAGGTTTCAGTCCACACTTGGCTGGCTCCAAGGCAGAAGGCACAAGGCAGAGAGCATTGGTTCATGGCGGTGGAACAACAACAATGCAACAAAGAGCAATTGTTCTAGAAAGTCTGTCTCTGTCTGTTATATTCCATTCAGGCTCCCTGCCCCAGGCTGGAGGAAGTACTCACACCCGTAATCCCAGCAGTACTAAGACCCCCAGCCTTGGATCACACATAATCCCAGTGGATCATGGGTTAATCACAAACTCTAGAAGTCCCCACCCCACGACTACATGAGGTTTTGGGGGGACAACTAGACACACACCATAACAACAGGACAGCTGGGATGCCCGTACCACTGATTTCTTTCAGCTTTTTGAGGGTAGCAGTTAATACTTAAATTTTTTACTTTGGCAAATTTCATAATGCTTATTATCTGGTAGTCTGGGCAGCTACCACTCTTGATTACTTTACCCCTTTACACTCAGTGTACCTTTCTAATCTTGAAAGCTATTGATTGCCACTTGCCTGCCTATCTGCCGATCCAACTATCTATCTATCTATCTATCTATCTATCTATCTATCTATCTATCTATCTATCCATCTATCTGTATATCTATCTATCTCTCTACCTATCTCTCTATCTGTCATCTATCATCTATCTATTTATCTGTCTGTCTGTCAGTCTGTCTATCTCTCTATCTCTCTATCTGTCATCTATCATCTATCTATCTATCTGTCTGTCTCTCTCTCTCTCTATCTATCATCTATCTCTCCATCTATCTATTATCTATCTATCATCTATCTATCTATCATCCATCTATCTCCCTATCTCTCTATCTCTCTATCTATCTATCATCTATCTATCTGGTTTTTCTTACATGGTTCTGTCACTTGATTTTCTTCTTCACATATGTAAGATCTATTTATTTTCATGTGTTACTGATTCCCTTCAGTAAATGGATGTTATTTCAATGTTGTTCATTTACTCTTAAATTATATTTTTAATTATCCTTTAATAAATACATTTTTATTTTTAATTATTAAATCGGTAAAATTTATATCACTACACATTTTTCTTTGCATTTGTTTATAGAAATTATTTTGGGAGAGTTTTGTAGGAGACTCTTCCTGGTCCTCGTCTCAGTCCAAGAAACCAATGTTTGTAATCCCAAAGTTATGTTATTGGAATCCCATCAAGTTGATTCCAGTCTACCACTTTCCATGCAGCCCACGGCGAAAATGAGGACACTAAATTATATTTTTAATCATCGGGGAGTCAAGGGGCTCTAGGTCCAGCCATGCAGATGGCTTCCCGGAACCAAGAGCACGACCCAGGGCCTCACCCGGTTTTTATTCAGTGAGGGAGTGGCTTGAGGACTGAGAATTGTGGGAAGCAGGTGACTACTGTGAGCTGAGCTAGGTGTGGGGCCTACATTTACCTCTGCCATATGCAGAGAGGATATGCAGAGAGAGTAGTCTGCATTATATAGTATTTAATGTTTTGGGAAGTCTAGGGCTTCAGCTTTGATGTAGTCTTTCAAGCCCCAGGAAGTCATCGCCTCTGTCTCGAGGCTCGATCCCAGCTGGCAGCGCGGAGCGTTAGCTCTACCATCCTGTCTCCACCCGGCTCACGTCAAGGAGCAGCAGGCTTACCAGGGAAACACGCATGCCACCTTCAAAGACTATCACCAGCACCTCAGCTAGACCAATACACATTGCTTAAGGCCAATTGAAGGATAAACAGAAGTTCTAGCCAGCTCTCTACATAACAATACAAGGAAATAGGATCAGGCTCAGTCAAAATGGAGACAGTGGCTCTTCTTTCAAGGAGAGCTGCTGGGTGTGCCCTCCACAGAGTTTCCCAAAATTCTCTGGAGTTAAGAATCATCTAAGGAGCATTTATCACACGGGCTTAACATGTAAGCAGATTTAAGTCCAAACTTTCTGGGAAGGGCCAGATTTTAAACATCTTAGGCTTTGTGGGCCGCTTTAAGTCTCCTCTGTATATTTGTTGTCTCTTCCTCTTCCTCCTCCTCCTCCACCTCTACCTCGTTCTCATTTTTACAATGTTTTAAGAATGTAAGACAAGCATTCTGATCTTTCTAAGATTTATTTATTTACTTGGTACAGGGTCTCATTAAGCAGTTCAGACTCTTAGTGATCCTCCTGTCTCGGCTTCTCCAGCACTGGGATTATAGGAGTGTGCCACCATGCCCAACTTTGGGGCCTGGCATGGGGCAGGACCAGTACAGCATGCAGTACCTGGGACTGAGGGAAGAGGGACCTTCTCTTGTTAGGCAAGAGCTTAGAGAGCTGAGGTATCTCCCTAGCAAGGCATTCTGATCTTAAGCTCTGTAGAGAAACAGGCTAGTGGTTTGCCTTGGCAAAACAGGAGTAATGTGACATCAAGAGCTCGTGGCAGTCGAGGTTTAGCTGCCAGGTCTGGAAGGAGATGGTGGATTACTGTGGCTGGAAAGAAGGGAGCCCTCTCCAGGGAATCAAGCACTTGGAGGGGACCTTGAGAGGGTGGGCCGTCTGAAGCTCATTTCACATCTCCCTGCTTTCCCACAAGGCCCCCTATTTGCTAAGCCAGCTGAAACGGTCATGTTGCCACACAGTCCAGGGGTCTGTGACAAAGAGCAAGTGGGCAAGGGGGAGGAGGAGCAAAGGGAAGGAAGAGGGGGCACCGAGAAGCTCCCATGGCAAATCTGAGGAGAAGGGTTGTAAAGAAATGTGGGCACCTGGGGCTTTATTTTATTTATTTTTTTTTCGTGGCCAGCTCAGCCTGCCTTGGGATGTGGGGCTGGTGTGGCATGTGGTTCTGGGGATCAACTGTGGTCCCTCGGTTGCCTAAGCTGGAGCATTAGATTGATAAGATATCTTGCGGGCCTGAACCTGGGCTTTTGACAATAAACTAGATGCTGTCTTCCAAAGTTTGACAACTGCTCTAGGAATAGAACATAGAAATAGAAACTTTCTTGTTACAGGTATATATAGTAGAGATGCGCCCATAGAAAGACAATGCCCGGATACCAGTAACTGCTCCGAGGACATTCCATGAAGCAGCCTGCCTGGTCCCTAAAACCTTTTTCTTCTTAGCAACATAGTTGCCAGAATTGCATACTGTGCCTCTGAGACTAGCTCACATAGCACCTACTGTCACTTGCTAATCGAAGCTCACCAGCTACTTCAAACGCAAGAGTAAATAAAATCTTTCCTTTGTTTCCCGACACACCAGTAGCCACACTATTCTCCATGCATGTCCTAGATCACAATCCTAATTTTCGTACTGTTCCTGAATAAACTCTTGTTTTCTTTTCTTTTTTAATTTATGTATTCAGTACAGGGTCTACAGGGTCTCACTACACAGATCGAACTTGATCCTCCCCAGCGCTGGAATTACAGGTGCACACCACCACGGCCAGTCTTAGGGGGCCAGGCCAGCCAGGTAAGCCGGGGAAGTAACCCCCACGCCTGCATCTGCCTAAGCAAGCGCTTTAGTTTGCTGAGCTATCTGGCCAGCCCAAACCCTTGTTTTAGGTTTTGAGGATATGTCTCTTATATTTATTTCCGTTTGCCACTCGATTTGTGGATGCACAGAAGTAAAAGTGCTGCGTCATAGTGTACCTGAATTTCCCGTGTAGGCGATGGAATCAGAGATATGCTAGGATTGGGTCCTTTTGAAGGCAGCTCCGTAAGTAGCAAGGCCGTGGGCTGCCCACAAATTTCTGCTCCCGGGCTCTTCCCGCTTCGTACTTGCCCTGCAGAGCAATTCTATGCCTTCATCCTGTGTCGCTCAGAGCTCTCCCAGACAAGTCCTTCTTTCTCAACCGGCTCATCCCAGAATTGATGTCTGCCCTTTGCAACCAAGTCACTCTGACGTCACAGGAACCCAACCCAGGTAGCCGCCCGCTGTCGCCTCAGGAGGGGCAGACGAGGGGAGACCACGTGATGGCAAAGAGAACAACCAAGGTCACAGTAACAAGGGTGAGCAGCTGGAAACACCCACCAGCATGGAGGGACACACGATAGATAAGGTTATTACTATCTATGGGGTGTTATTATGAAACACAAACACTATAAACCTGCGTGCGCACACACACACACACACACACACACACACACACACACACAGATAAAATGAAGGTTAGAGAGCTGGAAGTTGTTAGAGGTATTAACGTGCTGATTTTTATTTTTCATTATAGGACATAAAAACCTATTAACAATGCAAGTCAAAATATATGATTATTTACCCTGTAATAATCAAAACCAACATCCCCTGCCCATAAAAATTCCAAACTACATAAAGCCACTATTTCATAGATACATGGATTTGGAGGTGGAGAAAGAAGAAAAACAAAAAAAAATCTAATTTCATACTCTTTGGCATGGTTTTGAGTTAAGACCATTTCTAAATATTACTTTAAAGATTAACTCTAGTTTATATTTCCAAAAACTGTTTCTTATTAAACAAATGGTACATAGTATTAACACCTGTCTATGTTTGACTTTAAGATTAGAGATTTTACCCAGTTAGCCACTATATCCAGGAACCCCCAAATCTCTCTCTCTGTCTCTGTCTCTCTCTCTCTCTCTCAAGACAGGATCTTGCTGGGCTGCTCAGGCTGGCCTTGAGCTCACTTTGTAGTCCCGACTGATCTGGAGCTCACAGCAATCCTCGTGCTTCAGGGATCACAGGTGTGTGCCACTAGGCCCACCCAAATTTTACTCTTCACCAGTGAATGATTCTGTCCCAAGTATAAAGTGTGCATATGGGAGACAAAGCAATGGAAACAGAAGGCAAAGACTACTGTTCACTATTACTGCTGCGGTTGCTGTTGCTATTACTTTTAGTTCAAAGTCCTATCTGTGGCCCTAGCAGGCAAGCTGGTGCTTCACCCTGAGCTAGTTACTGGACTGCTAGTTAGCTAGTTAGCTGCAGCCCACGTGTTAGGCGCTTTGTTCTCTAGGGAGCTGAAGAGTCAGAGAGGAGGCTGCAAAGCTGGTTGTTGCCATGGGTTCCACCAGTGCCAGTCCCAGCTCATATGTGTTTGTGGACAGAGCCCACGCCAAAGCCACTGCTATCACGAGAGGATCTGGAACTCACAGACAGACTGAGAACTAACTGCCTGCCCACCACAGAGATTCAGGGAGGGAAGATAACTCAGAATCTGATCTGCAAGGACTCTTGTACTTGACAGCAGAGCCCCACCCTTCACACACCAGGAGCACGAAGGAAGATGCCAGGATGGGACATTGAGAAAGGCCCCACTCCACTGTGTCTCCCTGGCAGTGTCCTACCCAGTTGTCCTCCCTGGCAGTGCATTGGAGTCACCATGGCAAGTTCAGATTTCCAAGGCCTGGGCTGTATTGGCAGAGATAGATTTGATTTTCTCAGATGCACCAAGGACCCCGGCTGTTCAAGAATTTGCCATGGTGTGGCACAGGCCAACAGTTCAGAACTGCTTTCTTCTGTATACTAGAGTGAAGCAAACAAGCAAACAAAAAGCAGATGGACTGAAACAGAAAACAGACAGGAGGGAAAAAACTATTGAAATCTGAACAGAGTCTGGGTCATAGTTAAGAACAGTGGAGTGTTGGTTTTCAGGTTTTTTTTTTCTCTTTATTTTAATTTTATTTTGAACAGTGAAAGCAAAACAAGAACAAAAATCAGAAACAAAGAAAAACACAGGACAAAATACAACAGCTTTTCTAACCAAGAATAGCTGATTAACAATGGTTGATATATTATCTATTTTATCGTCATACCAGTTGCTCAGATTAGCAGATATCGTTATGTAAAACTGGATATATGGTTGGATATTACCACTTGCTTTCAATAAACTTTAAATTTTTTATGTAATTTTTTAAAAAAGTTTGTGTTAAAGAGAGTATGGTAATAATTGATAAAAAATTAGAAACAGTGCACATTTAAAAGACCAAGATGTCAGGTGCTCAAGCCTGGTTTTTGTAAATATCATGCTGTGTCCCTAATATAAGAACCTGAAAGAAGAAATAAAACCTGAAAAGTATAGCAAACATAGTAAAGTAGAAAGAAATGAAATTTAAGGATTAAACAACGAAGAGGAGAGAAAAGCTAATAAAAAAAGGTAGGAGAAAATCTCCCAAGTATGTACACAGGATGGCTGAGGTGACTGTAATGAAAATCTCTATTAGTCTTTTAAAAATAGCAGTTAATGTGTAGAATTTTTACCTTGACTAACTCTGTATGCTCAGAGCTGCAATCTAAACAACTACATCGAGGACAGCAATGTGTGATACAAAAACCGGGCTTGAATACCTGGTGTCTTAGTCTCTTAATTGGTTTCCAGTTTTAATGACTGCTCCAAATAATTGCTGACAGTGAGCAGAACTCACTGGGCAAAAGGCGTGCATACTACCAGCTGTACCAAGTCTTCGGACTCACAGGGGTAAGGAATGAAGTCATGAACCAGAGCTCGAGGTTAAGAGAGTTTCAAAGGAAATAGTAACAACAATAATAGCTCCTGGGTTTCCATGAGGGCTCCCAAGTGGGTGGTCGCAGAGGTTCTTCGCGAGAGTCATTTAGACACCACGTTCACAAGTTGGGTACCTATCAGTCAAACTACAATTACCTGTAGGATTACAAGTTTAGTTGTTTAGCAAGCATTGGCCCAATAGGGAGGCAAGGGACATAGCCAGGGAGTATGGCGACCATCATTAAGTTAACTTATTTAGAACTTCTAATGTAGAAAGAACAATTCATAGGAACATTAGGACTGGGCCAGCCAGGTAGCTCAGTGGACTAAAGCACCTGCTTAGGCAAAGCATGGGGACTGGGGTTCCATCCCTGGCATGACATGCAGTGCCCGCCCCAATTCCAGGGTGCACTGACATGGCAACTGAGACTGGGCATGGCGGTACCAGCCTGTAACCCAGCGCTTGGAAGACTGAAAACGGGAGGATCACTATGAGTCTGAGCTGTGTAGTAAGGCCGTGTAGACCCTGTACTAAGCACATTTTAAAAAGAAAGAAAGAAAAGAAAAGGTTAGGATCATGAGTCAGGGCATTATTGTCCGTCCCCCCCACCAACAATGTCTGATGCGCAGCCTAGGTGTCCTGGGCCAGGTGGTGCCAATTATGACACACTTGCAGGCTGCTGTTTATCTCCAGGAAGGCATGCAGGCCTGGCTTTCTGCAAATTTACCTGCAGCCGCATTGTGGTGCATCTCATCTTCTTCATAGATTTCCTCAAGGGCTCGATCCTTCTCTACCAATTTCTACCTAATTTAGCTGCCTATAATATACAGATTATGGATTGTACATTATCAATAATCTACATTATGTCTACACCTTTTCTTTAAATTGAAATTATTTGAAAATAAGTTTATTTATATAACAAAATAAGTAGCACTGGCCAATAATTTTGAAGATAGAGATGTGCCGATGTTAAACTTCTGGTAATGTGTGAAAACTTCCCCGAGTGATTTTAATTACACAAGTGAATTTGAAAACTACTGCCCTAACTTCTTGAAATCATTGTCCCTAGAATGGATGGTCAAACTCGAGGCTTTGATTCTTGTGGAAGCTTTCCACCTCTTGTTGAAGGGCAAAGAGGAAGCTTGTCAAAGTGGAAAATGAGATATTCCTGCTACCCACACAGAGACCAGGAGCCAGACCCAGGCACTGTGGAAGAATACTCAGGCCTGAGGATGTCTAATTGTGCTTAATTTTTGTAGTACAGGTTCTGTAGGAGAACTGCATAGAAGGAGGACTGTAGTGAGAGATAATGTTAATGGCTGAGGGAGGCCTCGCCAGGGAGTCTGACTCTAGATCAACAAGGACGTGTGACATGCCTTCCCTGCGACAGCGTCTCCTTGTTGTGACGTTCAGGAAGTATTCAGGACAAATTTATGAAGTGGATGAATACACGGCTGAGTACCTCCCAGAGGCCTGTGTAAGAGATTAGGGGAGCAAACTCTTGTTCTTGTATCAAGGATATTAGTTCTGGGGTAAAATGGCAGGATATATTTGAAAAACTTGAAAAAAATCTACAGTTTTGGCATAAATTTAAAAGGCATAATAACATCTCATTTGTACTATTTCAACCAACTTTGTAATTATAGAGTATATCACTAGGAAAAAAGAAATAATTCTAAAATGAGAAAAACCTATATTCATTTTCCAAGCATTTATCCAATGTAGCTGCCTGAGGTCCAGAGGCAATTTCAGAAAGCGCAGCGTTTTTTCCTGGCAGCTCAGTGGACACCCTTCCTGAGGCACAGGACTTCTTGCGGTGCCCCGGGGACCGAGGGAGAAGCAGCCTCTGAACTCTCTGCAGGTAAAACCGCTCCAACAGGCAATCGTTGGCTGGTGCTTTCTGGGGCCGAGGACAACACTCATGTCTCTCAGAGAGAGAAGCAAAGAGGAGGAGGAGGGGTTAGGCATGACCGGCGAGCTGTGACACTGTAAGTGCATGGTTTCCAGGGCGAACCCGAGTCGGCCTTGCTGCCTTCCTGCCTTCCTCCTGGGTCCAGGACAGCCGGTGCTGGGAGAGGCCGACACCAAGAAAGGACCAAGGCAGAGAAACCGCCTCCACAAGTCTTGGTCCGGTACCTTTCCAAAGAAAACATTGTAGAAAAGTGAAATAAGGAAAAGATAGTCCAGATTTGTCATTCCAGCCCCGTCCCCGTGGGACCTTACTGTTGGTTGGTTAGAGCCAAGAGGAGGAGGAGCAGAAGAAGCAAACTCATCCCAAGAGCATCGCCACTGGCTATCCCTGCCCCAGACTTCAGAGCACCAGACGCCGAGGCAGGAAGTGGGGGTGAAGGTGAATAACACCCGAAGATAAAATGAAAAACAAACGGGTACATCTATCAACCTTAAACCATGCATTATGGAGCATGTCTTCCAGATCCTGACCGTAATGGAAAAATCTTTGTCTGAAATAATATCTAAGAGGAGGCTCACAGGAGGCCAGGAAAGTCAGTTAAATGGAAGGCTGAGGTCCAAGTGGTTCTGTTAACCACACAGAAAAACAGAGAATCTACATAGCATATTTTAAGGAATTCTGTAGATATGGATTCCTGCTCTTTTTCAAAATAGAGAAAAGGGGAGATTTCTTTTCTATATGTGGGTTAAAACTTAAGTTTCTTCGTTCAAAATACCCCACCCTCTTTTCAATTTGTTAGCAATTTGGCATTCTTAAAAACTCAAGAAGGATCATGTTAAATCACCGCGGGTCTCTGATACCGTTCTGCATTTGTGCGGCCTATTAATCAACAATTACTTATAGTACACCCCCTATGTATCAGGCACTGCACAAGGCACTGGGAGAGGAGGGCAGACAGAGCATCATTCCATTCCAGCTTGGAAATACTTTCAAATAGTGACAGGTTATTTGAAAATCACATGAATTTAGTTTTCATTTCAGAATCTGTGGAAAAGTTAGTTTCAAATACGTAGTAAGACATATCCAGGCTTCTGACCTAATTGTGCAGGAGGACAGAGACAAGCATGACGCTTGCAGAGAAGGTATGAGTTATAAAAAGGTGAGACATTACTTCTGTCCTGCTCCATTAAGAACATGGACATGTTGGAATTGTGCCAATGCTCAGAACAAATCTCTTACACTTTGTGACCCATCTCTAGCATTTCAGTGAGGGCACAGCCTTATTTCTCAGTATAGCACTTTTGGAGATCACTATTGTTTAATGGTAAGCCATCAGAGATTAAGTCATTCTCAATGAGCCTCTGTTTCCTAGACTATAAAGTGGGAACAATAATACCTATGTTACAAGCTAGTTGTATAATAGCATCTGCATGGTGTTGGATATAGTTTTGGTCCTCAAAGTGCTTCATTTTTTCATCCTTCACAATTAAATAGCTGGCTGACTGATGCAGTGGCAGTTCCCCTACACTTGGAAATGTTCCGACCTGAGAGGCTGGGATGAGATTAATTGGCAGAGACAATGTAGTGACAGATCACTCATCAGGGAGAAGGAGGGATTAGATTGAAGCAGAGCTGTTTTCTGCTCAGAGATTCTGTAAAAGCCTTGATTAGATGTTGCCATGGAGCTTTGGTTTCCTTTTCTTGAATAAGCAATCTGAATACTCGGGCGGTATGAGTTCAGATGTACCTGGCTGTCTGTTAAGTACCTGATGTGGGAGACACATCCCTTGTGATGCCAATGGCTACAACCTGCCATCCCTCAAAGAGTCTGGTGGGAAAGAGATTTTTAAAGATGTGATAACAAGCCTCAGCACCGTAAAGACTTAGTATAAAACATTCAGTATAAACCCCATGAATGACAGAGTTGGAGTTTGAGCTCCAGACTTAGTACTAAGCCACATCTATGTCTTTCCCTTTCTGTAGTACTCAGGTCAGGCCACAGTCAAATTGGAACTTATCTGGAAGAAGAAGTTGTAGTTAATAGTGGTTTTTGTTTGTTTTATTTGGTTTGTTTTTATGGATCTCGTACAGGGTCTCACTACAGAGCTCAGACTCATAGTGATCCTCCTGTTTTCAGCCTCCCTAGTGCTGGGATTATAGTCTCACACCACCGTGTCTGGACTTGATCACCAGCTCAGCAGTGCCATGTGATGAGGGTGGCACAGCATGCAGGACTGGGGATTGAACACTGGTCTCTGTGCTTGCCTAAGTGGGTGCTTAGTCCACTGAGCTATCTCACCAGCGCTAACAGTGTTGTTTTAAAATTTAACTTACGCGGAGTAGTAACCAAACTCAACCAGGCCTCTTGTTATGGATTACAGACAGATGCACCCCAAAACCTCCTATGCTCATAGGTGGGGCTTTTGGGAAGTGACTGGATTATGGGTGTGTGGTGCTTTACCTTGTGTCAGTCCACTGGCAGGTTTATAGCTGGGTGTAGTGCTGGGAGGGAAAGCCTGTGGGAAGAGGTGGGCCGTTGTGGGTTGGGTGTAGCCCGGGGAGATTATAGAAGCACAACCCTCCTTCTCCCTTGATCCCTCACTGCTTCTCACTTCTATGCCTTGAGTTCCTTCCTCTCAGTACTGCCTTTTTCCTTGGAGTCAGTTGACCTCAGACAGAAACTTCCACAGACCGTGAGCCAAAATAAACGTCTCTTCCTTTAATCTGTAGATGTCAGACCTCGTGTCTCAGTGGCAATAAAGTAAGGCTCCTCTGTTAATTTTACAGCTTTGGTGAGTGCTGCCTAGGTTTCTCTGGCCAGAGCTGCCAGAGCAGCACTGTACCCTTTGGCTTCTGGGAACACAGGTGTAGGAAGAAGAACAAATGCCAAAAATTTAATAATTTTGAACTCCCAGTGCATGAAATTCTGAGCTCTCAAACCTAAGCCTGTAACTGAAGACACAGTAGGGAATAATGAGAAACAGCTGCATTATTGTTCAGTTTTTAAGAAAAGGTTTTAGAAAAAAGAACACACTTTCTATAAGTCGCTGGAGTATTAAGAAATACCTTTAATATTTTGTCACATCACAGTTGAATATGGAATGTGCACTGCAGTTGAAATTTCCCATCACGGCTGAAGACAGTCTTGCCCAGAGGCAGCGTCTGCAAGCTCGGCAGCCCGGGCCCCAGCTGCGACCCATCACGGGCTGGAGCAGCATCCAGTAAACAAGACAGCTCTGGCAGGAGGCTGCATTTCCCTTAGGTCAACTGTCACTGGGGAAAATTCTTCTCAGAGACACGGCAGGCCATTTGACCAAGCAGGACTAGATTGGATTTGTAGTGATCCCGCTGTTTACAGCCTCCCAAGAGCTGGGATTACAGGCGTGTGCCACCATGCCCAATCTCAAATAATGTCTCAGCACACCCTAGGGGTGGGGCTGGCATGGCAGGCCCAGGGATTATACCCCAGGCCCTTGTGCCAGCATGCAGGCATTTTAAACCGATGAGCTACTTGGCCAGCCCTCACAGTAGATTCTTGTTAGACACAATATCTGACAGATTTTGACAGAGTTCTGCATCCTGAATTTGAACTTGCATTAAATATTTGCAGCATACTAGGACATATATTCCCCATATACCCGTTAAAAATTCTCTATTGCAATCTAAGGAGGAAATTAAGCCTATTCTAGTATTTTCTGTGATCTATGTGTTTTTGAGATCTTGTAGTTACTATGGAAATGGCAGGTCTTTAAAACAAAAGCTGAAATTTCCATTAGTACTGCAAAAATGACCCCACTTAGAACTATGAATTGAATGAACCCTGCTCTGTTATTTGATAGAAGTCAAAGGCCTCTGATCTGCACTGTGTGTCTTATGAAAAGCAGTTAGCTCAAACACTTAGTGTTACAGAGGATAAAAGAAATGCCATGGTTTAGCTAATAGCTAAAGCATATATGTAAGAAAGAATATTTCTTTGAACTATTAAATGATTCATTTATGCTAGAAGTTTAAAATGGAAATAATACTAGTTAGCCAGTGCCAATTAGTATTATGTCATTTAATTTTGTTTTCCAAGGACAAATGATCATTTCTTATCCACTGCAAAATTATTCTGAAGCTCTAAGGTAAGTTGTGGGAAAAAATGTGTAGAGTCTAGCTCACTTTTTTTTATTGAAGAACAAATAGTAATGAGACAGTTTCAAGACAAATTAACAGGACAGATTTGATAAATTAATACATTGCAAACTGTTTTCATAATGTTTTGGTATCATACAAGGTGCATACATGATATTATATTTATAGACATTATTATAGCAGGTCTCTCTAATCAGTGAATGAAGAGAATGTAGCTATATGCTTATCTTATTTTTTATAGCTGAATAATATCACAGATTCAATAATTAATACTTTCTACCTTGTTATCTCCCTAGTGTTTGTCCATACTACTAGAAGCCAACATAATATCTTGCCCAACCACTATTAGTGCAAATCTTGCTTCTCATAGAATTATGCAGAAGCACGGCATATTTATCCTAACTGTACTGTTTATACACACACATCATGATTCTTCCTTTATATACCCCTTTTTTTTGTCTAGACCTATCAAAGATGAGCACTCCATTGTCATTAAACCAATTTAGGTGGCTGAACTCGGCAACACAATCCAATACAGTCCAGCATTCCACAATAATAATGAGTTATCTGAAGAAGTTGTTGACTATAGCCATTTACAGCTCTACTTATTATTATGGCCCCACGTTATACACCTCATTTTTATACTTTTCTGCTGGATGGTTAAGACCGAGATAGAGCAAGACCTATATACCAAAAGATGTAGCTTTTGTTTCTGATGAGGTCAGTGAAGTCCCCTCAGGGTTTATCTTGTAATTCTGTATCTTAGTCTGTGTCATCCATGTGGATGAGTCACGGGCAATGCTTGGGGCAATGCTTGATCAGTTTGTTCTCCGTGAGAGCCCGAGAGAAAGTTTTCTCTTCATGTGACTCTCCCCAGGCACACTATAGAACTTCAATCTCTTTTCTCTGTGGCTCCATAATCTCCTTGATCAGAAAATTTGGGGCACAACTGAGTTTCATGATGTTGCAGTACAGGTTCTCCTATGTCCTGAGTCTTCGCTGACCTTGAAAGGCTGTATTTAGGACAGGGTGTACAGGATGTTCTGGGTTTCACTGAGTAGATTGCAGTCATAGTGATCTGCCTGTTTACAGCCTCCCAAGTTCTGGGACTATAGGCAGGAGCCACCACACCCAGTATCGATTGTTATCTCAGCAAGCCCCAGGGGTGGAACCTGTAAGACAGGCCTGGGGATAGAACTCCCCACCCACTTTCCCCTGCATTTGACTAAGCAGGTGCTTTAATCTGCTGAGCTGTTTGGCTGGCCCTTGAACCCTCTTAATCGTTATGAAGCCCTTTGCTGTCCTCTGCTCCTTTACATACCATCTGTGCATTCTGCCATTCAACAAACATTGAGTACTTAGCAAGTGCTAGCAAGGATCTGCTGGTAACAAGGATAAGTAAAGTGTGCTGTCTTCCCTCAGGGAGTTTACAGTATAATGAAGAGAGAGCAGCAAAGCAAACATCTTTTGATGATTCCATCTGTTGATCTGGTAAAATTTGTTCCTATGAGAGCCCAGAGTACTAATGAAAATGAGTGAGAACTGGCTGTGGGCTCTTCAGAGCGGCCGTGTTCAGCTCCCAGGAGAAAGCACACATACCCAGGTCTTGATGGGGTAGGGATGTTCTGATGGATCAGGCCCTCCTCCTCTCCCGGGACACTCCTCATCAGCCCACGGTACAGTTTGGACTGCGGGGATGGCTTGTGACACTCAAATGTTACATAAACAAGGCCTGACTAAATGTATCCCAGTTGTCTCTAGTATGGATTCAGAGAAAACAGGCAGCTGCCCTTTTAAGAGCCCAGTATCAACATTACAAAGTCTAGTTTTGAAAGCAGCTTTTTTAGACTACATAGGAGGCAGAAGTAGGAGCTGTAGCTTTGACAGGGAGGCAGAAGTAGGAGCTGTAGCTTTGACATTGAAGGTTTATTCATGGCAGAAGGGATGGCTCGCCAGTCAGCCTCATAGGCATTGGTGAAATGACTTTAAGCTTGACAGAAAGCAACATAACAAGTGGCACAATAGGCATTTGGGACTTTGCTCAAGGTAGGAAGAAACTCCCAGTTCTCATGATCTAATTGGTACAGACTTACTGAGGGATGGTCACCATTGTCATCGCTGGTCCCTAGGCTGGTCTCCTCTCCATTTCAAGGGCATAGAAAGTGATTATGTGGAAGACAGAATTAGCTTGACATTTAAATGTTACTTTTTCACTATTCAAAGGCAAAAACATTTAAACACACTGCTTCCCTTCATTTTATTTCGATATAAGCATTTTTAAAGCACTGACCTGCATCACAGCCCTCCGCTATACTAGAATGGGTTGCTTCCTTTGCCATAGAAGACTCTGTTGTAGGAGAATCTGAGATGAGTAAGTGTGTGAGCGGCTGGCCTGATAAGAAGTCAGGCTGCTGCTGTTATCCCTACCCATTCAGACAGCTGCCATTCTTAAATTATTATTGTTTACAAGTGAAACATAACAAGTACTGACCAACACAAAGAAAAATACCAGTTTCCTAGGAAACTGACTCACCTGTGCTTTCCATATCAAAAGCAGCACTTTGGAGAGGCAGGCTTTGGACTTCAAAGGACTCAGCTCAGGATTCAACCTCTGCCACCTCTGGGAAATGCCTTCTCTGGTACTTGCTCAGTTTTGTTTATAAAGTGGAGGTGATAATGCATACGTTGCATTCCATAGGTTGTGAGTCCAGTGCAAAGTTGTGTGGGTTAAAGAACTAGTCCACAATGCTGATTTACTATAGCTCAGTGAGGGGAACTAATTGGTTTTTGCAGTTGTTTCTATGCAGTGTGTCTTAGACAATCAGAAAGTCATAGAACTTAAAGGGATGTTGAGGTTTTAAAATTTTATTCTATTTGATAAGTGCAGAGCACTTTAAGAGATTGTCTAGCTTTGTCATTATCCCTTGGTTGGGCACTCTATGTTAATCTTACTTTGGTAACTAACCCACGTTCTGAGCATGTGAGATAAATGCTGTTATTGTCATCTTCTACAAAATGACTAATGACACAGACACTCATGGAGGCTCTCTAACGTGCTCAAGGTCACCCTGTTGGTCCTAGTTCATGATGCCCTCACTACCGTTTTGTGCTGAATCCTGTGTTTACTTTTAGAGGTCAGTCTTGCTCGCCACACAAGCCCTACTTTTTTCTCTTTTTATAAATAAAACCAGGCAAATGGAACACATCTAGCTTCTGGGCATTTAAGTCCCCTGCTGTTAGCAGAACCACAAAAACTAAACATTCAGTGGCCATCCTGCTTCTGTGACTCTTTCTGCTCTGACTCTGTCCCATAAAATCCAGAAGCTAAAGCAATTACGTGCATGATAAAGTACCCAAGCACCTTTTCTAGACAGTGTCTCTCTTCCAGATGTCCGGGCCCAAGGGTCTGCTGCATGAGGTTGTTGAGGCATTACACGACAGTTCTCAAAATTAGGCCCAGTGTTGAGACATTTGTAGGTGCATTTGTAAGAAGTAGAATTTGGAAAACTGGGGTACAGGGTAAATCTGGTGGAGCCCTTGGGCTCTTGCTAGAGGAATGTTGAGAGGCACATCAATCCAGGGGCCAGGTGACAACATTTAGCAGAGAAACTATTGCTGGGGCACTGCACAGCAGGTAGGGAAGTCACTCCACTGAAGAGATCTGAGCTTTCAGCTTGGGAGTTCCGATCATCGATCATAGACTGAGGCAGTAACTTGGTGTTTGAGAGGCAATAGTGTCTGTATTCTACCAACAGTGTGTTTGGTCTGTAAGTATTTAGGAGATCAGTGACTAGGAATATCCAAGAAAAGGAGGAAAATAGAGAGAAAGGTCCTAACAGTGTGGCAGCAAACAAGAACATGGCTGAAGTGCTAAGCAGAGAAGGAAGTAACTCTAGGGCAGGGGCTGGTCACAAATGAGAAGTTCACTGCAACTCGTGATGTGAAACTTCACAGTAGGATAGGTAAATGGAAGGATGAGTGAGTGGAGCCATCTGCAATAATAAAATTTATAGCATTTATATCTGTGGGGTAAGGATTATGGGCTGTTCTATGTCTTCCTTTAGGCTTATATTTTTATTTCATTTTAAAAATTCAGAGTTTTTTAGTTTACTTACCCATCATGCTTGAGCCTGTCATGTTTCGTGCTGAACTCTGACAGGAAGTTCCTGTAACTTTCTGCTGTGGTGGGAAACATGCTGAGATCTGCAGGTCAGGTGATCCTTGGTGGCAATTTTTCCTAATGCATTCAAGGTTTGTATAACTCCATCTGTATACCTGCATCAGCCAGCAGACAGCAAATGTGCTATTTTAATGAATATTTCTGTCAACTTGTCACAGTCCTTCTTTCAAAGGGCTTTCCTTAGCTCTCCCAGACATGAATCAGATAGGGAGATTTGCATGTCTTTTTGAAGGGACAATGCTCTATTTGTTTAGGTTTAACCGTCTAGATAATAAAATTGTATTAAATTTTGGTAGCTATTACAGATCCTTACTATAGCCTTATGAGAAAAGACATTTCTCAGTCCAAATGGGCTCTGCTTGTGAAAAGCATAGACCTTGGCAAACTAGGTCTAGAGTTTGGTGCTCCTCATTTGTCTTGCCTTCTTTTAGCATTAGAGAGTCTTAGGTAGGGCTTAGGGTCAATTTCTTGGTGCTGGGTGGGATAGACTGGTTGGAGAGAAATTGCTTGACATAAAGTTAAGTTTTATTATTACTGAATGTGTTATTGTGTGAGAAGCATTTACACCAAACCCTGATGACTCTTCCCCCCCATCCTTTGGCTTAGATTGTGTGTGGTCTCTGATTTGGCAAGTGCTTATTTACATTAAGCTTCTCTTCTCTCTAATTTCTCTGTCTCCTCTTCCCTTCCTCCCTCCCTCTCTCTGTGTTACTATTGAAATATGAAATGAAATATCTGAAGAGGTGAAGAATGGGGAAAGGAGGATGGTGGCTGGAGATATTTCTGTATGATTATTACATTTTGAGGAACAGATATGGGGAAGATTCCTCATGATGTCTGTTGAATTTAAATTCAGGCCTGTGTATAAACAGTTTAGAACCCGTGTAATTTCCATTTTGAAAGAATGAAGTTCTGGTTGTTAACTACCCACATTTGAAAGAACTCTCAGCGGTTTGCCGGAATCCAAAATATAAATAGTTAGTTTGACTATTTTCTTCTTTTTGGTTTCTCCTTTCTTTTTCTCTTTCCTTCTTTGAGAAGTTCCCAACTTCAGTAAGGCCTCCTTGGAAGAGGCTGTCATCAGGCATCTAAACCTTCACGTGTTGGAAGTCTCTGTGTTAGCATCTGTGAGCATTTTGAACGTCATCCCTCATTCTGTATCAAAAGATGATCTTTGAGAAGCTATTTAGGAAAGATGAGAATTGCAATCAAATATGATCACAGTTGATTCACTTCTCCAAGATGCTGCATCTGCTGAGGCGGCAGGATGGGCAATCCCAAGGGAAGACTGGGTAGGCTGTGTTCAGAAGTGGCTAAGCAAGAAGGAGACCATTAATACCATGTATTTTGTATGTGGGAGAATTACATATTGAGAAAGGAATGCATGACATTAGCTTTCATTTCTTTAATTCCTGCTCATGATTATAATCATGATTATAATCATGAGCAGGAATTTAAGAAAATGTAAAACCCTTAAACACATTATAGGAATTTTTTACTGTTACTAAGTGATATTGTTACTAAGTGATTGTTATCAAGTGAAATATTTCTGGACACTTAGAAGATGGCCACTATTATGTATACATTTCTGTGTCTGTGTGTTTTTCACAGGGCTCATAGTCATCAGTGTGTTCTCCTTTTCCACTAACCTGAGAAACTCACCGTCCCCTCTGTTTCTTTAATCAGGCCTCTAATGAAAACTGTACCTGCAAGTGCAGAGTTCCTGGGCCTGTGGAAATGGCTGGTTTTTGCCTGCAAAAGAAATGATTTCAAGGTAATTGACAGAGGCTAAAGCCAGGAAAATTGAAGAGGACTGCCAGCAAAGTGCTATGGGGAGAGGAGAGGAGAAATAGGCTTGGAAATATGGAATAGAGAAAGAAGATTTTTAAGAACTAAATAAAGTTATAAATTGATGTCCTTAGAGAGAACAGAAAGAGGATTTTGATTAATTTTTATTGCTGAAGCATTGTCCTTTGAATACAAAATAGTAATAAGCAAGAGCCATAATAAGTATCCACAAACATTATCGAGCTTCACAGATGCCTATGTGTATATTCTGTATTTCATTAAATTTATGATTATTGATTTCAAGATGTATCATTTCATATATCTGCTTTTAAGAAAGAGAAAACACTGAAAATTACTGTTTTAATAAGCCATCAGTACAAAATAAATCTGTTTCAGATATATATATGTGGAAAATGAATGAAAGCATATGAAAGAAAGCAGAGTAAAATATAATAAAATATTAATAGTAGTTATCACTAGATTTTTGGAATTGCAAGATATTTTTGCTTGCTTCCTACTTTTATTGATTTTTCAAATTGTTTTACTATAATCAAAAGCTAATTGTCTAATTACAATTTTTGAAAAGCCCATTGTTCAGATACAAGAGCAAGAAATTGACAGAGAATCAAACCCTTTGCTTCTGGGAATTTCTGTTCTTGCTGAGATCCTACACCACTCCCACCATCAGAGAACTGTATTCCAGAGCCCAACACAAAAGCCTGTGCAATTATTCAGTGGATCTGTTTTCTGGATTTCCCAGGACCTAGTCAGAATCCTTACCAATAAAATGAATGTCAGAATAAATTATTTGCACATCTATCAATGTAAGGGTATCCATTTACCACACGTAATTTTGGTATAATTTCTCAACAGTTCTGTGCACCATTTCTAAGGGCTGGTGTATTTTCAGCTCTAACAGTGTTTCTTGGGCCCCGTTACTCTCCTGTATTCTCTACTTCATCTGCTTACCCAGTGAATTTGAAGGTCAAAGCCTCCGCCATGTGCCCCACAGGCCTGCTCACCGTCCTGGAAGATGGGATCGTGGGTTACAGAGCGCACATGCCATCTACTATCTTCACACGCAAGCACTCCAATATAACAACATTACTGAGAAACATTTTCCACATTTTTTGTGGCATGCTTTTTAGTTTGAGTCAAGCTTTTATGCCCGATAATACAGAGAAATAGGAGTCAGAAAGGTAGCCTTGTAGAGCAAGGCAGCGAGGAGAAGGGGAATGGTGGCTGCTTCTAAAACTCCTCCTGAAAGAATCTTCTAATGACTTTTTTATGTATTTGTTACAGGACCTCACTATGCAGCTTGGGCTCATAGTGATCCTCCTGTTTTCAGCCTCCCCAGTGCTGGAATTACAGATGTGTGCCACCACGCCCCTCTTCTTTTAATGACCTTTAAAGACTATAATTTTAAAACATTTTAAAGCTTTACAAAATGTGCAATAAAACATTAATGGTCAGATAGTGAGAGTAAAATCTTGGCAATTATACCTGCTTGCTCCCAAGCAAAAGCACCCTGCAGTCATCAGAACCTGACTTTGAGGATGGTCAGGACGTGTTTGGAGGCCTGCGGTGCTGATTCCTAAAGTATAAAGAGGAAGTTCTCATACAATGGAGGAGAGAGAGCTGGAGTCACACATGCGAGCCAAGGAAAAGAGGGCAGAATCAGGGAGCAGAGGTGAGTGTGTGGACAGCACGGTGCCTGCTTCCCCATGGTCCTCTGGAACGACCCTTCCACAGGCCAGGGTTGCTTTTGGAGAAAGAAAACTGCAATGATGAAGACGCTAAGAAGAACGGAGCATCTGAACAACTTTAAGACAAAGTCTCAGTAAGACCAGGAGAGCAGAGGCAAGGCTGAGTAACAGGCTGCAGCACAAATGGAGGTGCAAAGAAACGTGACTTGAGATGCCTTAGGAACATAACAGACTTGTGTACATTTGGACTGGAGCTAAAACAGGGAACTGAAAATTGGGGTCACTGTTGTAAAGGCTCTGACAGGAAAAATGGTTCACCTCAGCAGTTGGACCAGAGGCAGAAGGAGATGACCGAGGTCACACGTACCCAGTGGAAAGGCTGAGGAACATGCCAAGTACTCCTCAAGGAAATGTGGAGGGAGCTGGGGAGGGCTGGCAGGCTGATGTCTACTGGAACCAGAGATGGTCAAGCCAGAGAGACACAGTATTTTCACTCAGGGTTGCTGTTGTGACTTTAGAATTTGGGTTACACGCTTAAACTTCATGCAAAATGACTTCTGACTTTGCATTTAGTGACTGAAGCTAGACACTGCGTTCTTCCAATGAGCTTGTTCTTTCCTGGGATGGTGCTTTTTATCCAAGGTCAAAGTCCTCATGTCTCAAGACCTTCTCCATGGAGGCTGCAGAATATTAGGGTTGCTAAACCTGGCAGCTTCCACAAGAGTAAGGGTGCCTTGTTGTGTTACAGGTTCTCCAGCCTTCAGGAAAACCCTTCCTCCTATGCTAGGTGAACCTTGGGAAGCCCATTGTTATCCCAAACAGGTTTCTCTGTCCAAATATTTCCCAGGAAATTTCAAGGAACATTTCAGTCCCGTAGAATTTGGTTGTTACCTCAGAACCAAATTGTGCAGAAGAGAAAGCCTAGAATTGAGTATATGCTTCAGTCTCTCTAGAGCCTTTGCAAACATCATTCTGTGGAGTTCTTCACGTGACAGTGACCTGCCCCCATTTCCAGGGATAGGCCTGCCTAGTCTCAGCAAGGATGCCTTTAACTGGTAGTTCCTAGCATTTGGGCTCACAGCCCCAGGGCAGAGAGAATTGCTCCCGTGGGCTACAACTGAACAGGGTTTTCTCTCTGGTGGTTGTCAGAGAAGACAGATCTTCTCTAGGGGATGTCTTGTTTCTATTTAGAGTGTGGTCTGGATCCCAAAGCACAAGCTAACGCAAGTGAGATATTTGAAACCAAAAGACATAATAGAATTATGCCACCTGTGGGGGCCAAGAGTGGTGAAACTAGAAAATTAATAGAGAGTGGGCTTTGGCAAATCACATCCAGTCTCTTTTATAGTTTGACCACCAGCACTGGATGAAATCATGCCAGATATGTGGCATCATCGTTCCTGTCACCAACTAGTGTCATCTCCAAATTGTATGGGTTGTAATTTGACGTAATATTCATCTGCACGTGCACACACATCTCACAAGAACACCACAGTACTTTTTCTGTAGCTAGGGATGTCTAGATAAAAAGTCTTAATCTGTAAAGATACTCTTGCATATCCAATTTACATTACTGTAGAGAACTTTTAATATTGTTTGAAGCAGTGTTCTCTGGGAAAAACAGGTACATACTCATGTTTGACCTGCCTAGCAAAAGGACCTGCCAAAACAATCATCTCCAAATACAAATTCTAGTTTTTATAGCACAATTAAAAATTGTGAACATCATTTTAAAAAGCCCATTTTAGCTATGGCCATGGAAATGTTCTTTCTCCATTAGCTCCATCTTACAAAATAAAGCAACAAATATAATTGAGTAGGACTTTGGGAGAACATCCTTTTTTTTTTTAATGTATTTATTATGGGGTCTGACTACACAGATCGGACTTGTAGCAGTCCTCCTGATTTCTGCCTCCCAAGTGCTGGGATCACAGGCCCAGTTACAATCGCTGCCTCAGCATGCCTCAGGGGTAGGGCCGGGGTGGCACCCTGGGGATTGGATCCCAGTCTCTGTGCCTGGCTAAGCAGGCACTTCAGTCTGCTGAGCTATCTGGCCAGCCCAGGAGTACATCTTTTACAATTATGTGTGTCTACTTTTAAACAGTGATGAAGCATAATCAATGACTTCACCGCATGACACTTCACTAAGAGTAAATATTTGACTAAAAGTGATGTTCTTCTGGCCTACTTCAGAATACTCTGACTTAAGCTGTATGAAGAGGAAGAGAAAAAGTAGTTGGTTTGTTCTGGATTAACTTTCTTACAGGCAGCAGAATTATGTGAACTAATAAATGTTTCAACAGCCACAACTTTTACATTAGAGAAGGGAGGGATTTTTTTTTCTTGTCTTTTAAATATTTTTTGGGAAAAATATTTGAAGTTCCCATGAGTCTTTTTAAGTTTCCAGTTCTTACTCTAAAGTTTTGAATCACTGTTTTCTGGCTTTTCTTTGGAATTATGTTTTTCTCTTTGCTTGCCTACGGTTCCACCCTAATAAAAGACTTACCCAGGCTGAACTTAGGCAAAACCACAGAGAGGCTGCTGGGAGGTGGGGGTCTGAGTCAAATCAGTGTGCCTCATTTGGACAGGAAAGGAAGTTATATGACATGGAAACTTCATGGCCTAAGGAAGAAAATCTCAGCAGAAAACCACTTACGTCTTATTTCTGTTCATTCTAGATTTTACTCTACTTCCACTTGAGCTCTTTTAAGCCTCTTTTGTTTCTGTGGACTTTTCCAATAAACTAAAAATCTTCTAGACAATGATATAGCTCCCTGATAGTATTACACAAACACTTATACAATGTTTTCCTAGCTTCTTCTCCCTTTTTCTTAGTCTTATTTTCCCCCTTCCTTTCCTATAAAGGCCTAAAAGACACAATGGAGCCAGTCATATGGACATGTGGTGGAAAGACTTTCCAAAAAGAGAATAGCAAACTCAGACTCACAGAAAAGCTGGATATGGTTGGGATGAACTGAGTGGGGGGAGAGAGAGAAAGAGAGAGGGAGACAGAGAGAGATAGATAGAGAGAGAGAGAGAGAGAGAGAGAGAGAGAGAGAGACAGACAGACAGACAGACAGACAGACAGACAGAGACAGAGACAGAGATAGAGACAGAGTCACAGACAGAGACTACCGAGGCCCTGTAAGCCACATGGACCCTTTGGCTTTTACTCTCAGTGGGCCATGAATCCACTTGTAGACACTGAGCAGTTTCTACCATCAGGTTTCAGGGACCCACAGAGGTAGATTTGTTCAGAATACATTAAGACAGAGAGGTACAAGGATGAGAGTCAGCTGAATAGTTCTACAGTGAGAAATTATGATTTCAACCAAGTTAAAAAAAAATGTTTCCATTATGGTTATATTTTGAAGGCAGAGCCCACAGGACTCAAATAGTGATTGGATATGTGGTGATAAGAGAAAGGGAGAAACTGAAAATAAATTAGCCAGGTATGGTGGTTCATACCTGTAATCCCAATACAGGTATGAAGGAGGTTGAGGCATGAGGATCTCAAATTAAAGCCCAGACTGAGCAACTGAGAGTTTATTTAAAAAAAAAAAAAAAGACTGGTGATGTATGTCAGTGCAAAATCCCTAGGTTCAATTCCAGTACTGCAAAGAAACAGCTCGAGAAACTGCAAGACAGGTGTTACAGCAGTTCCTCACTTATTGTGGGGGTCACATTCCAGGGACTCCTATAGTAAATGAAAATCAGTGAAGTAGCAATGTTATATTTATTCTAGTATTTATTTATTCTAGTTAAGGCTTTATAAATCCTCCCAACACTCTTATAAACCTTTCCTACACTTTAAAAAACATTTCTAATGTTCTTAACCATTTTCTAAACTCATAAACATACATAATTTCAACAGCATACCTGTTGAAACTGTACAGAACTGCAAAATGTTGCAATACAGTGAAAAATCCATGATAAATAATTCAGATTAATATTTTTAAAAAATCTTCAGAACAGTGAGTCCGCAGGAAGCCAAACCATGAAATAGTGAGAGACTACTGTAAATGGTTTCCCTTAACTGTATTGTGAAGAATAAGTTTTGGCAGCAAGATCAGAAGCTTGGCTCCTCTAAGCACATTCACCCTGGGATAATTTTTTGAAAAAACTGCTAGGGATCAAATCCATGGCCTTGCACATGATAGGCAAGTGCACAACAAATGAGATACATCCTCAGCCCCATCCTAGGACTTAAAATCATCATCCAAGTAGAGATATCAAGCTAACAAGTGATAACTCCGTATAGTAATTCTATGGTCTAAATTTCAAGGGAGTCTGCAAGCTACACATACAAATCCAAGATCCTCATTATGCAGACTGTATTTAAAGATAGGTGAATTAATTAAGTCAAGAGAGTAAGATCATAGATGAAAAGGAGAGGAGGTCCCTGGGTAATAGCTCTGGATAAATCTGTGCATTTTCATAGGTTGATCCTATCACTACAAATCTCTCACTAGTTTGGTAGTCTGTCACTTTTCAGATGAAGGTCTTTTGAGCAAGGTCTTTTTTGTTCTGCGCCCTCCCCAGAGCTCACATGTTTATTGGCAGTGATCCAAGAACAGCTGTGTGTTACTCTACGTGTTTATACATCATTTCTGCTGATTTTGAAGTCTACTGAGTCTGTGGAATTGATTGGAAGGGTGACCTCTTGGAGAAAAACATGTCAAGATTCATTAGAAGCAATAAGAGAAATTATTTGATAAATTCAGGGGGAAATATTACAGTCCTTGAGAAAGAAGTGATGGAGAGAGGATTCTGATGAACATGTATTTCCCACCACCAGTAGAGTGAAGTGGAGCAAGCCAGAGCACTGTTATCGACATGCCAGGTGGAGGAATGATTAGTACCACTCCTGGTTACCTTGATGATGGGAAGCTGGCAACATGCAAAGAAATAAATGGCAAATAGCAGAGGAGCAATAGGTGATCCTTCTAGTGTTACCTTGTTGAAAGGCAGGAAAAGAATGAGATCAGGAAATGACGTGCTCATAGTGAGCACATCACTCATTATGACCCAGCAAGTGAGCCCCAGCAAGGCAACATTGCGGCTGCCTGATAGGGAACCTTGCAGTGAGGCCGAGCTTTTTCTTTCATTAATCTTGGTCATGTTCACTGTTGCTAACCCACAGAGTATTCCCCTGCTCCTGTTTGATGCCATTACAGAATAGGAGAATCTCCTGGACAGAACAAAGTGTTTAGGCAAACAGAACAATTGTTACAAAACTTTCTTCTTACAAAAGAGAGCACATTTTAAAATGCATTTATCATTTCCCTGTAAATCTCTGTTAAGTACAAACACTCAAGTGCTAGCTGTGCATTATTAGAAAATAACGCAAAATGGGAAATAAATCACTTACAAGAATCTAGCATATGGTTCTATCTGTCCGAATCTTCATAATAAATCCAGATCTCATGAGTGATATACATTTAATAAATAAAATACTACTTTCAGCTCTTTCTCATCATCTTCCAGGATGATGGGTGAAAAAAACTGAGAAGCCAGACACTAAAGAAAGGAAACGCAAAGCCAAGAAGGCTACTACCAGTGATACTGGTAAGAAAGGGTAAGGTAAAGGTAAAAAAAAAAGCCCAAAAAGGGGCAGCCCCATTGCAGCCGAAACCCTATCCTGTCAGAGGAATTAGTAGATACTCCTGATCTGCTATGCATTCCAGAAAGGCTTTGTACAAGAGAAAGTACACAGCTGCTAAATCAAAGGTTGAGAAGAATAAGAAGGAGAAAGTTCTTACCACGATCACAAAACTGGTCGGTGGGGACAAGAATGGAGGTACCCAGGTGGTTAAGCTTTGAAAAATGCTGAGATACTACCTTATTGAAGATGTGCCCCGAAAGCTCTTGAGCCACGGCAAGAAACCCTTCAGTCAGCATGTGCAGAAACTTCAAGCTAGCATCACTCACAGCACCATCTTGATCATCTTTAACAGGCATCACAGGCAAAGGAGTGGTCTTCCTGAAGCAGTTGGCCAGTGGCTTGCTACTTGTGACCGGGCCTCTTAGCCTTAATTGTGTTCCTCTATGAAGAACACACCAGAAATTTGTCATTGCCACCTCTACAAAAACTGATATCAGAAAAATGAAAATCCCCAAACAGCTCACTGATGCTTACTTCAAGAAGAAGAAACTGCAGAAACTCAGATACCAGGAGGGTGAGATCTTCGACACTGACAGATTTCAAACCACGCAAGGTGGATCAGTAAGTGATGGACTCAGATTTTAGCAAAACTCAAAGATGTTCCTCAGCTCTGGGGCTTCCTGTTATCCATTTTTGCTCTGACAAATGGAATTTATCCTCATAAAGTAGTGTTTTGAATTTCTTACTAAGGATCTAATTAAATAACGGATAAATTTTTTGAATAAAATAAAATATTACTTCCACTGTAGAGATTCAGTAGTTTCATTTGGTTAGAAGCAATTTGAGGGGAGACCTTGACATGACATTGAATCTCTCTTCATGTTTGGAAGATTCCATTTGGTTAAAGAAGCCATAGAAGCCAGCACACAGTGGTGCAGGGCTGTGGCCACCAGCTGCTACAGAATAGCCCTGCTAGGGACCCTTCTATAAGAACTGAGAGGCCATTAGAGTATTGTTTTTACTTATGAAAGATACTTGGCAAGTTATTCTTTAGACACTTCCATACTGGACTTACAGAACTCTTAAAATGCTTTAAGGGTTATATGGAGGAATTGAAAGGAACAAAAAGTCAAGGCACTGTGTTTTGTTTGTGCCTCCAGGGGACACCTAGGTAGAGTGAGGAAATGAGGAACAGTGTCAATTTAAATCAGCAAAATTTGGAAGTGGATTATTTTATTGTGTGTGGCTTCACCTAGGGAAAAAAATGGGCTCTCCAAGGAATACCAGAAAACAGTGTCAGTCCTTGATGCACCTGTGGACGGTGATGACCTTGGCCCTGTCCTTTGAGCAAGACCAGAAGTTGCTGCTGGAAGCACAAACAGATGAAATTTCAGTTTCTATTCTTGGGGGGAAAAATCAACATTTCATAGTTTTAAAAGCTTTTCAAATTATTTACCACTGCAGATACTCAACCAAGCATCAATTTTTCCAGTTAATGTTGGTGCTGGTAGGAAGTCCCCAGGAGCTAAATAAATCTCACAGATAGGCAATTACCATGAGACATTAAGGATGTTCTGTTTAATGGACTACATTAATAACTGCTGTTGTCTCGCCACTGCTACTACATATATTTTTACCCTGTATAAACTGAGAAAGAATATCAGCAACCAGCTCTCTCAGAGATATATTAAGATTTGAAAATGAAATCCCTTTCAATAGAAGCTAATTGCTTGGGGGAGATTCAGATTTACTCAAAGCAACAAAAGCATAAGGAAGCCAATGGCAGGACCTTGTTTTCTTTAAATGAAGCAAAAGCAGAAAATGTCATTTAAAGCCCACCTTTGCTACATATCCCGTCAAAAAGAAAATGTTGACAGGTGCCGTTCCTTAGACAAGACATTTTTAAAATAAAGATAGAGCACAGTCATGTAACCCCACAGTGTTTTTTATACAGCAAACATTGATTGTGTATTATCATTTCCTTTGTTAAAATTGGTACCATTTGCTTCATAACGTGGAGTACTTAGCTGCTCACTGCTGGATGGATGGAGCCACAGCGCCAGCACCTTGGTGAGGCGGTGACTTTCTCAGGGGCTGCCTTCCTCTCCCTGGGTGGACCCAGCACAGTTAGCTTTCTGAGGAAATGTCAAGAGATAAACTTTTACATCCTTTTTCTACTTCTTAATTCCTGAAGTTTGCTACTTAGAAATTGCTGTAACATTGCGTAGATCTTTTTATTTACTACAAATATACAATATATCCCTGTATCATGAATTGAATCTAGTTTTAAAAACATTTTGTGATTAATGCTGGCTTCTTTTGTGATTTTATGCATTTATATATTTAATAATTTTTTCTTGAGAAAGTGCTTATAAGCCTCATCAGAGTGCCAGAGAAAAGGGTAAGCACTCTGATAGTCTTTTTTGCAGCTTCTGTTTCCTGAAAATATTTGCCATTTGTCTTTTCTTCTTAAGATTTTTTTTTCTCACTCCTAAATGTTAGGTTGCCTACTGTTTTCTTTTCAGCATATGGAATGTATCTATCTTTTGGGTTTCACTAGTGTTGAAAAGTCACTGATCTGTCATTGATTTGAAGATTACCTTTTTTGCTTTTAAGAGTTTCTGAATTTTTTTTTCAATCTCAGTATAATGAGCTAAGACATGTTCTTCTGTTTTTTGTTTTACTCTTTGAAACTATAACTTAATATCCTTTACCAGATTTGGGAAATTTTGTTAAAGCTCTCTTGTCATTTTCCTTCTGCTACATCATCTTATCCCTTGCAGAAACTGCACCATGTAGTCTGTATTTTACTCTTTCTTTTGTATCTTACATCATTTTGCCTATCTTTTTGTTATTTGGGTATTTTTGGTGATTTCTTTACCCATTGTCTGATTATCTCTTTTTCAGCGATAGTCTGTTGTTTAGCCTATCCACTGAATTCTCAATTTGGGTTACTATATTTTGTCTTTCTAGAATTTCTATTTGGTTTATTTTCAGCTCTACTATGTCACTATTCCAGAGTTCTTAAGTTATAGCTTAAAGAAATTCTTCTACTTTCTCTTTGCCAAATACATTGGTTTTTGTCCTACTTTATAAATCAATGTCACATATAGACCTAAAGGCACAACTAAATTTTACTTTTTTTGTTTCAAAACATCAAGGCATACTAGTAGATAGAATATGGGTTGACTTTTTCTCACCAGATTTCAAGTTTTTTTAGGACAGGATCTACAGGGTGTACAGAGTCTTGCTGCTTAGATTTGACTTGTTGTGATCCTCCTGTTAACAGCCTCACAAGTACTAGGATTATAGGCACACACTACCATGCCCAAAAAAAGAGAAAATTGGAAAAGATCAATACCTTCTTGAATTTCACATTTCACAGGCCAGAGACATTTCCCATATTTTATCTTCCTAAATAAGACATTTTAGGGCCAGGGAGATAGCTCAGTGGCTTAAGTGCCTGCTTGACAAGCACAAGCTTCCGAGTTTGGTCCCTGGTACTACGTGCCACACTGGACCTGAAATCAGGCATGGTAGTATACGCCAGTAATCCCAGTGCTGGTGAGGCGGAGACAGGAGAATCGCTACAAGTCTGAACTGCATAGTGAGACTCTGTATCATTAAATAAATAAATAATTTCAAAAAGCAATTTTAAAAATTACTATTGTTTTATAAAAAAGTGGACGTTTAGTGCAAAAAATCATAAGAAAAAGAAAACATGGTTGAGTTTATTGTGCTCAAATTTTCCTCATTTACATGCGATTACTCCTGGACAGATTGCATCTCAGACCCAAGGTTTGGAGCCACAGGAGAGGAGAATATGAAGTGCCTTGGAGAAATCACACTTCTTGAGTTCTAATTATGCAGTTAGAATTGCTAATGCATACAAGAGAAAGGTGATAAGGTGCTTTCACCTTTTTGAGGAAAATTTTATAGCATAGTCAGGAGTTTTCATTGGAACCGGTTTAGTCGAGACTCGGCATGGTGCTGTGTGCCCGTAAGCCTAGTACTTGGGAGGCTGTAAATAGGAGGATCGCGACAAGTGCAATCTAAGCAGCAAGACTCTGTACACCCTGTAGACCCTGTCCTATCATTTGGGGGCCTGCCTATTAGCTCAGTAGTTTTATGTGGCTGCTTAAGCAAAACAGTCAGGCTCAGAATTCTGTGGTTCCATCCCCAGATCCTCATGCTTTACCAGACCTGCCCTTAAGGCATGCTGAGGGAGCCAAAAAAATTCTTCAGAACTGGTTTAGTTCAACATAATAATCACCCAGGGGATTGTAAAAAACATCTTCATGCTCAGGCCCAAGCTATTCAGACTTAATTGGTCTGGGATGGAATTCTTGCACGGATAGCTTTTTACAGTTCCCAGGGGCTCAAATGGGCAGCCAAAGTGGAGAAAAACTGCGCAAAGCTCTGAAATCGGGTTTAAAATTCAGGCCCGACTCCTTCCCTTATGATGTGACCTTGGCATGTTGTTTAAACTTTTTTGCCCTCAGTTTTCTTATCTGAAAGTATGGATTAAAAAATCTATTTCACTGGCTCAAATTAGGGTCAAAAGAGGCAACAGATGGAGAATGTCTTCAAAAACTATGGAATGTTGTGCAGTCGGTAATGTGGTAATGTTAATATCATTCACTGTTCCAGTGAAGGCAAAGTGGACAGAGAGCCTCATGCAGGGAAGTGATTTAAGGAAGACAATATTGACAGAAAGGGGAAATTATCAAATGGGAAGACTGAGTAGATCTCTAGTGTTTGGCAGGCAAGTTTCGAAAGTTTTCTATTACACACTAGGGTATGGGAAAGTTTCATGTATACTAGGTGTACATAATTTGGCTTTATATAGTTGAGTGTACTTGTGTTTGTTGCACATATATTTATGAATATTCTCTCTTCTTAGAGTGTTCTCCTTACAAAGGTGTAGTGATCTTCTCTGTCTCTCTTAATCAGTCCTGGCTTGAAATTCACTGTGACTGCAAAAAGAATAGATGCTCCTGCTTTTTTTTTCTGGGTTCCTGTGGTATGGAGTATTGTTTTTCAACCTTTAACATTAAGTTTTTGAAATTATTCTTGAATGAAATGTGTTTCTTAAAAGCAGCAACTTGTTGGATCTTGTTTCTTGATCCATTATGTCAGTCTGTATGTTTTGACTCAGTTTTGGTGAATTGAGACCATTCATATTGATGGTTATAACTAATATGCATTGAATTATCTTTATGTTATTTTCTTATTGTTGGTTTCCCATGTCTGTTTAATTATTTGCCTTGTCTGGTGGATTCCTTTTGTTAGGGCTTATGGGGTTGTACTCTTCGTTTTCTCTTTCTAGAATGTCCTTCAAAATACTATGGAGTGTTGGCTTGGTGGTCATAAAATTCCTGATATGCTCTTTGTCATGGAAGTATCTCATTTCTCCATCAGTTTTTTTTTTTTTTTTTTTTTTTTTTTTTTTTTTTTTTTTTTTTTTTTTTTTTTTTTTTTTTTTTTTTTTTTTTTTTTTTTTTTTTTTTTTTTTTTTT
>PVKA01002555.1:54498-66845 GCA_004027165.1 Ctenomys sociabilis | reverse complement strand
CTCCCGAGTGCTGGGATTACAGGCATGCGCCACCACGCCCGGCTCTCCATCAGTTTTGAAAGACAGTTTTGCAGGGTGCATCATTCTTGGTTGAAGGTTGTTTTCCCTCAGAACTTGAAATACTAGCAGCTATCCTGCATTTCAGGGTTTGTGCTAAGAAGTCAGCTGTGATTCTGATGGGCTTTCCTTTATAGATAATTCCTTTAATAGCTTTTAAGATTTTATTCTTGTGTTAAATTTCAGGAATCTTGATTACAATATGTCTGGTTGTATGTTTTTTATTGGAGTTCTATGCATCTCACATATCTGTAAGTCAAATTCTTTTTCTCTACCAGGAAAGTTTTCTGCCATGATATCTGTGAACAGTTTTTTAAAAAATATCATTTGTGTTGTTACCTGTTTTTTCAGTGACTCTAAGCAAGCTTAAGTTATTCATTTTAGCCCCACCTAATGGCTGCTGCAATGATTTTTTCCTGGTCCCTGGCTATTTTTAAGATATCTTTCTTTCATAATTGTTAACAGAAAGCCTGTCTACTATAACTGAGTCCTATCGTCTCCTTGGCTTAACTCACTGCACATACTTTCAATGGAGGTTTTATTCTCCTGGATATCTTCTTGTATCTGTCTTATGGATTCTATTTCTTTCCTATGTTAAATCATGGTTTCCATAATTTGTTTAAACTCTTGGTTTTGTTTTTTTGTTTGTTTGTCTATATCTGCTCTAAGGTCACTAAGCATGGTTTTCTTTCTTTCTTTCTTTCTTTCTTTCTTTCTTTCTTTCTTTCTTTCTTTCTTTCTTTCTTTCTTTCTTTCTTTCTTTCTTTCTTTCTCTTTCCCTCTTTCTTTCCTTGTGGCCAGCTCAGCCTGCCCTAGGGCAGGACTGGCATGAGTGTGGTGCTGGGGATTGAATCGTGGTCCCTGTGCTTGCCTAAACTTGCCTAAGAAGGTACTTTAGGCCACTGAGCTATCTCACAGGCCCCTAAGCATGCAGTTATGAAAAATTATTTCTGGCTTGTTTTTTTTTTAAGAGCCTCATTCAGTTGCTCTCATTCAGAGAAGCCAGGCAGAAGGCTTTCTGATTGTCCCACTTCATTGCCTTCTGGGTTTGACTTTGGTGAACTGCATGTCTGTGGTGAACTGTATGTCTGGGGTTATTTAAGTATCTTCTCATTTTCTTTCTTTCTTTAACTTTAGTTAGGTGCTTGTATGCTGCCTATGGTAGGATGCTTTACTGCTAGTATTTAGAACACTCAGGAAATAACTACTTCTCCAAGGTATCTTCCAGGTATAGCTGGGGTTGTGGTTGTGAGTCTGTTTCAGGATCCTACTTTTTCAGTTTGTTGGAGATTTGAAATTACTGTCTATTTGGTTGAGCTCATGGTTCTTGGGTACCGTGCTACGGTGCCCTGATCCATGCCAATCTATCTTGGTAGGATGTATTCTGTGACCTTTAGTCAATCTCAGAATACCAAGAAGAACAGCTGCTTAGAGCAATTATGTCAGTTTTGAATATAGTGTTACCATCAGCAAAGACAATAGCATTAAAAACAGCCTAGAATATGACAAACTGTACAAGCCATTAATTTGCCACCTTTAACTGTAAGAATTAGATTGTGGTGAGCCAGACATGGTGGCTCATGCCTGTAATCCCAGCACTTGGGAGGCTGAGGCAGGAGGATTGTTGTGAGTTTAAGACCACCCTGAGCTACAAAGTGAGTTTAAGGCCAGCCTGAACTGCATAGTGAGACCCTGTCTCAAAAAGACAAAAAAGAATTGGATTGTGGCTATTTAACTAAGTCTAAAAGAGACCAGAAAATTACATGCAGTGTATAAGTTCTTAGTGTGTCAGTTTTCCCCTCAGGGGTTAAGATTTAAAATGGGTTAGGTAGAAAATAGAGAAGTGTAAAAAGAGGAGGAGATTGGAAATAAGGTTGGAGGATGAGGGGATCACACTAACTCTGGGAAACTGGTGCATAAAACTGGAGGGAAAAAGAGAAGGGAGAGATAAATAGAAGAGAACTGCAAGCACAAGCAGGCTAGAAACCACATCATCCACACTAACATAAAACCAAGATCATACAATAAAGGAGAAAAAAATACAAGGGAGAGAGAGAGAGAGAACAAAAAAGGGAGAAAAGTCAACTTCCAGGTACGTCTCTGCTGTCACTGGTAGACAGCCCGTGAAGACAGAATCCTGATCCATGCTGAGCTGTCTTGATATGATGTGTTTGGCATCTACAGTGTACTCGGCACTCCTGGTAGGATCCTTATCTATGTTATTTCTAATCCTCAAAATAGCTCCACAAAGTAGGCTATATTGCCATGTTATACATGAGGGTACATGTCTAGAAATAAATTTAACGCATCATCTAAAGGTTATCTAGCAGAACCAGGATTTCAGCTCCAGTATGTCCAACTTGGATTCTTTACTCATTGCATGTCATGACCCCAGAGCAACAACTTGCTTCTGGTTTGTTAACAGTCACGTTAGTACTTCATGTTTAGACTAAATCCGAAACTCTTAGAAGACAGAAATTTTGTTTTGGATCAAATTATGCAAGTGAAGTGAAACTATGACCTGCAAGTAGACTCAGCTCTGGTGTTTACTAGACCAACAATTATAAAATGGAGCTGATTTGGGAAACTCCTTTGCTTCATCAGACACTACTTCCATTCAAACCTTCTCTAATTCACACTCATGACTCTTGAGGTGAAACGGAACAAGAGATCTTTGGCAAGAGTTCAAATTGTTCCTTTTTCCCACTGTACTTTCTCTGTAATAAGGGATTCCCCAAGCTTGAATTACCTGTCATGGAACTTTAGAAACTGCATTCAACAACTGGGGAAAATATTTTAGACAAAACACTTTTATCTAAAGCCTCTGGAATCATGGTCCTGAATGCAGTTATTAGTACTGGATTGGGAGAAGAAAAAAACAAAGAAAGACAGGAAGCATCAGGAAGCATTTCCCTGTTGAATAGGCAGGCTTCAACAAAAGCATCGTTATCATCAAGCTATAGGGTCATGTACAACAGATTTTATCCTGGAGACTGAATGTGTCCTTAAATTTTCCACTGTAGGTACCACCTTCCTCTTACTCTAGTCCAATTTTTGTTTCAGAGCCAATTTTTTTTTCAACATTTTTGATTCAACTTTGAGCCTTCACATTGAGCTATATCTTTAGCCCTGTCTTTTTTTTTTTTTTTTAATATTGTTTTAAATAAAACAAGTTCTCCCTTAGTTGCTAAGTTGCTCAGGCTGGGTTTGGACTTCTGATCTCAGCCTCCCAGAGGGCTGCAATTACAGATGTGCACCACGATGGCCAGGCACTGCGTGCACTTCAATGGTGTGTCTACGCCTATTTCTGATATGAACATCTATAGAATTCCAAAGATGTGTCTTTAGGATTTCATTTTCTATGGAAGGGAAATTATTCATAAGCTTTCCTAAAGAGATCTTAAAACAAGCTTAAGCAGTAATGATGAATAATAAATTTTCTTTCACTTTAGTAAAGGCTAACACTAATACAGAATTTGGGAATTTTGTCATCTAATGTTTTCTTCTGTATTGAAAGGAATATTAAGAGCTCACATAGTTATTTTCTGAACTGAGCTCCAGTGGACTGCATAAACTTGAACTCTCCCACAGGAGCAAAGAATAAAATATCCTCTGAGTGGAGAGTCAACTAGTTTTGTAGAACAGAAAAACAGGGAATTTTTCCAATGATTTGCTTAACTTGTGCATCACGCGGTCTGCACTAGAATCACTTGAACTCAGGCTCGACGGTGCAGACTGTGCTTCTGCACTCCTAAATCAAATGAGCCATTTGAAGGTAGCCTGCATGGCGCTTCCAGTACACTGGACTTGAAATTAAGCCCAGTGGCATGTGGTGGGCACCCACTGTGTAATCGACAGCTTTCTTCCCCACTAAATTCAGTGGGGATCATGAATGCTCCTTTTTAAAAAAAAATTATTCATTTTAATGACAAAAAAAGATCGAATAATAAGGAAACAGTTTCAGTACAGGCTAGTAGGATGTTTACAATAATTAATACATTGCATCCCATTGTCTTCATAGTTGTACTTCAGAGAACAAGATGCAGACATGATATCTTGTCTTAACAATATTAGTACAAACTTATATATTCTTAGTGAACTAAGAGAAAGTAACTGTGTATCTATCTTAACTCTCTTGTGTATGCATATATATTTCCTTCCCCCACTCCTTTTTTCACAACAAAGATGTCCTTTATTTGCACTTTTGTGAAGTTAGTAACTCATGATACTTGATTGCCCAGCAACTGATAGCAAACCTTAACCAGGCAGGATGTTCATCTCAGCTTGGCCCAGTGCCTAAATCAAGCTACCTCACTCATGAATGCTTCGTTAAAAAAGCAGAATAAGGCCTGGGCTAAGCCACGGCACACCACCGCATGCCCCACTGGGCCCTTGTTCCTCCAGCTAGTGGGGGCATTGGCTGCTGAGGCTCCCAACCACCCCCGTGCTAAGGAGGCTGTCTTCAGCCTACTCTCACTGTTTTGTCTTAGGCTACACCCCTGCAAGGGAGCGTCCTCATTCAATACAGAAGCCTGGCCCTCTTCCTTTGCTTATGGCATTCTGAAAACATCACACTGCCATCTGGGTTCCTGTGAGATCCCCTGAGAACATTGTGATTTTATTGCATATTTCCTATTTTTCTCTTCCCAATTTTTTGAACCTAACACACCCTCTGAGGTGGTGTCCCTGAAAGCATTACTCAAAAAATGTCTCACAGGCAACTTGAAGAATTTCAGTGTCATTTTGTGTTTGTTGTTTCAACTGATATACAACAGCTGGAACTGGAAGTGATCCTGGCCGGCAGACTGTGTGAATGAGATTGAAAGCCTGTGACCTCCACGTGAATGACAATAAGAACCCCATCACTAGCGGTGGGTGAAGGATGAATGGCTGTTGCTGTTCCATGGGAATGCAGCTATTAACATCTTCATTTGTGCGGAACTGGGACGTGAGGTGGATGGAAGGGGGCACCCCGAGGTGCACATCATCTCAGGTGTGGCAAGATGTAGATGTGTTACCTTCACTGCATGCTTCATTGCTTTAACAATCTTCCCACTAATACGTGATCACTGGGTCCACTGTCCTCAAATCTGGACGAGCTTGTGCCTGCTTTAGCTCATGAGCAATGGCTGAAATCCCCAGGTGACTGCTGAGGATTGTCATAAAAGGCCGAGCCACTCTTAAAGACTTGTTTACATTTCTGCCAAACAACAGAGTGTTCCTGTTATTTAGCATTCCCGTTTTAATTTTAACCATTGTAAATGTACTGTTTAGAACAGCCTTGTTTACTTTGAAAGCTTTCACGGAAAAAGTTAGTCAGCTGGAGGCAGCCATTTTAGGAAGAAGCCTAACCCGCACAGACAGCCTTAAGTGAGCACAGCCTTTGAACTGTCCTAGCTCAGGTACCCCGGCTTTGGCTGAAGAGACCCAGACTAGGGCACTCAGCTTCAGTACTGCTCGCATCCATTCCTCATGGGGTGTCCTCCTGTGCATTGCAAGGTACTTAGAGGTATCTTGGCCTCTGTCCACCAGACCCAGAGGCATTCCCTTCCCCCAGTTGTAACAAAGAAAAATGATTATTACATTTCCAGGTGTTCCTAGGTGACAAAAATCACCTGGGTTAGGAACCATTACTGAGGTTTAGCTCTTTAAGTAATCCCAAGATACTTGAGTCTTCCCAACATATTTTCTCCCGACTACTCCCTATCTTATATTTGTACTGCAAACTCTGTAATGGCGCCCTCAATTACCGTTGGCTCATACCACTATTTTTAAATGCAGGGCCAGGTAACAGCCCAGGAGGACCGATTATGACTGTGGAATTGGGTAACTATTACTGGAAGCAATCAGATCATCAGAGAAGATAATGAAAAACCAAAGATGCATAATCTCTAACTGAAAAGTAAATGTGAAAACCGGCAGAATCTCAAGCTCAAGAATTGTTCTGGCTGGTGAGGTAGCTCAGTGGTCTAACTGCCTGTTTGGCAAGTGCAAGGATCTGAGTTTGATTCCCAGCATCACATGCCATGAACTCTGGGCTCAACAAGCATGTGGGACTGGAACTGGATGTGGTGGTGCATGCCTGTAATCCCAGCACTAGAGAGACTGAGACAGGAGGATCACTATGAGTCTGAACTGTGCAGCAAGACCCTGTACCAAGGGCACAACATGAGGCAAATGAGGGCTCCTATGCAGTAGCGCTTCTGAATAATACAGGATTTAGCGCCCTGGGAATTACCTTAGGAGATGAAATCAGTGCCATCTGTGAGCGTGGCTCTTGGCAGCTCAGCGGAAGATAGCAGTAGAGAAAAGCTAGAGAGATGACTTGAAAGGAGACTGGAGGTGATTAACGATGATTAGATGATTAGACACCTGGGATCGTTGATCCAAGGAATTGGGGGAGGAAGGTGAGGGGAAGGTACGATCGTGTGTGTGTGTGTGTGTGTGTGTGTGTGTGTGTGTGATGACCAAAAATGAAACCCACGATTCTGTGTAACTAACATACACAAATAAAATAAGGAAAAAATAGCAACGAGGTATCAAAGAGCTGCATGAGCTGCACATGATACAGTGACTTACAGTATGTTTGGGAAACCCCACTCAGCCTCTGAGCTCTGTTGGAGGCCCAGAGATATTCTATTTACCAGTGAGATAAGGAGCATGTGAGTGAGACGGAGCCAGGATTGGTGAGGAGCTTAGAGAGGGCCCCCTTTGGAAACCCAGAGGGTGCGGGAGGGGTCATTACAGAGCTGGGCTGGCTGACAAAAGCATGGCGCAGGATGAGCACCAGCTGGCACTCAGGGTCCCGGTCCCTGGTGGACAGGTACTGCGAGAGGTGACCAGGGGTGGGGTGGTTGTGGGCTCAGGGCTAGGCCCTTCTGCAAGCTCAAGGCCCTGAGTTCGATCCGCAATGAAAGAAAATTATTTCATAAAACATACTAAACAGATGCATAAAGCACAATGCTATTCATATAAATAGCGTTGTTATCTATAAAATTATAGATACAATAATTGAGTGAATCATCAAGTCCATCGCTCAGTTACACATCACAGTTGCTGGACGGCTGAACGGGCTTTCTAAATGCTCACTCACTAAATAATTGTGTGAATTGATCATTTATAATTCCCCAAATTTCAGATGTGTTTACTGCCTGAAAATGATAAAATACTTATATTTTATTATTAAATGACAAAAATAAATTGACATGCTTATCATTGTGAAGTCATCAAAAATAAATACAATTTTTAATCCCTACCTTTAAAGACAAGCCCTTAGAATAAGCACTTACCTGGCAAGTATAAGGTCTTGAGTTCAATCCCTGATACCACAAAAAAGAAAAAAACAAAAAAAAGAGAGAAAAAAAAAAAGACAAGCTCTCTAGTTAGAGACTAGATCTATAGCAGATACAGTAGGAAAATAAGCCAGAACACCATTAGTGTTCTGCAGTAGAGGGATGATGGAGGGAGACGAAGAACCAGGAAGGGTTCCAGGAAGAAGTGGGTTGATGTTAGCTTAGATAAGGTATGGAAGGGAAGAGAATTCTTGAGCTGCTGTGGGAGAGGCCGTGGAGCGGGCAACTGGGGTGTGCAGGGCCGGCAAGACTGGAGGGCGGTGAGTAGCACTGAGCCCACGGAGCCCACGGACGGGGAGCAGGGAACTGTGTTGGAAAGCTGCAGAGCGCGCTGGAGCAGAGTGGAAGGATTTCTGCCACACAACATGGGAAGCCACTGACAACTGCTCCGCACGGAGGAGCTCCCCGCTTTCCACTCACTTTCACACACACACTCTTCTGGTGCCTCCGGTCACCAGGATAAGTTAGTCAGCGTATTTTGAGATGCCCGTGTGTTTTCCTTTACATGTGTGGCTTTCGTGACGATGTTTGGTTCTGTACCATTTGCGGATAAAACGAACACTTCCCCCATTTCTTCCGCGTCTCGCAGCACATCCATAAAGAGGGCACGATATGGCAATCAGGCTGCATCTTCCTCTGCTTTGCCAGATCTTTCTTCTGCCTAGGACCCTCCTGTTTATACTTAACCTCTCTGTGCAATTTCAGGGTGCTTTCTTTGGATCTAGTTACTATTTTTTCTTTTTTTTTTCTGTATTTTAGGGCAGTGCCTACAGGGTGTTCAGGGTCTCACTACAGGATCAGACTAGTAGTGATCCGCCTGTTTCCAGCCTTCCAAAAGCTGGGATTACAGGTGCATGCCGCCATGTCATCTCAATTGCCATCTCACTGTGTCCTGGGGTCAGGGCCAACACAGCAGGCTGGGGGACCAAACCCCCAGGCTCTGCACCTGCTTGCGCTTTAATCTGCTGAGCTATTCGGCCGGCCTGCTTATTCTTTTTCCTAAGCATTTTCACTAAAATTTTGCTGTAAAGGACTTGCTAAAAATCAGAACAGTTAATATCTAAAACAATATTTAGAATCTCTTTCATCATCTAAATTATTTTTATCATGTTAAAAGCATGTACTCTATTAATCAATTCTTCAGACTTGAAGTTATATAGAATATAAAAATTTTCAATACATATATTTATTGTTAAATGTCTTGGACACTTAGCCAATATTTCTTAAAGAAAAATTAAGAAATAAAAGAAGGGGAAAAAGAGGGCAAAGAGGTAAGCAGCCGTGGGTAACTTGAAAACTGTCGGGATCCAGAGACTTTCTCACATGTAGCTGTGTGTTGCTCGTAATGTAACAAAAGTTACCTGTATAAGCCTTGTATTTAATGCTTACCAAGTTCTACTTAGGCAATATTTATGAGGTTTGATTAAAAGATACCTTGTGAAAATTCTGGTTGTTTTTGTTTATTGTACAATATATTTCCCTTTTGAAATTGGTCTATGCATGGACTATATTATATTAGTCCCTTTCCCATTACTACAATAAAACACTTGATGCTGATTACTTATGAAGAAAAGAGGTTTCTACTTAGCTCCCAGTTCTGGAGGCTGAAAGTTTAGGGTCAAACCACTCAAGGGGCTCAATCTTAGCTGAGGCTTTCTTGGCAGTTGGCCTCACAGTGCAGGAGAGCTCGTGGGCAGGAGAGAGCAAATCACGAGACCGGAAGCAGAAGAGCAACCCCGGGCCAGGCTCAGGGGTTTCTTGTCAGCTGTGGTGTATGCGATCCGTCTCAGAAGAGCTCTCTTAGTCCCTTCTAAAGGTGGCCTTCCTGTGACCTGAGGATTTCCCAGCAATCCCACTTCAAATAACCCCCTACCTCTCATCTCACCACCCTGGATCCCGTGTGGGACACACCCCAACGAAATGGTGGCGATTAAAGGGGGTAAATAACGGGCACCAGAATGTCTACCTCTCTGCTCAAGTAGACCTTTAAAAAATGAGAATGGAGCCCATTTTCTGAATACTGATCAAACTGAAAAGTGACATGCCACAAATTGGGGTATTTTCTAATCTCAGTCTTAAAATTATTGATCAGCTAAAACAGTCCCACAATTTATAATTGGCCGCTCCCTCTTTATAGTTATTACCTTCTACAGTGAGTTTTAATAGGCCTTCAGAAGTCATTTAGTCTCTCTGACTACTTCTATTTCCTTTAGTTACTTAAATCTAGTTCTGACCCGTTTTGTGTGTCACTGCTGTAGCACAGCCAGGTTGGCAGTCTGTTCAGGAGAAATGAATTTTCATGTGTGTCCTATTTCTGTGACCCCTGACTGACATTCCCTTGAAACTTGTTATTAAAAAACAAAATGGCACCTCACAGAGGCAGGGATATGGAACACTAAATTGATGCCTTTTAGACCATTTAGTTCATATATTTTCTATCCAATGATGAAGGAGAGACAAAGAGATTGGGAGATTATCTCAGAGATAGAACTGAGAGTTCTGGACTCCTGGCTTAATGCATCTTTTCTGTCTTTTATTCCATTTGCTGAAGACTTTTCTTCTTTTCAACTAACCTCTCAGTAGCTCTGTCCCACTCACATAAACACTACTGTGAAAGCATCCATCCTGGCACTTTCCATTTTACTGAATACCAGGGATCTGAACACATCACATAGCAATATTTATTGAAGTGCAATTATATATAAACAATTACTAAAGAATACAAAGAGTTGTATTTCTATTGGTATCTATGCTTTACAAAAATCTGTTTTTCACAGAAAATTCTGAATGTGGTATCCTCAGATAGTTTTAAAATATTTAGGATCCAATATTGACTAATCTTTTATTAACTAATCTTCAAAAGTCTAATGTTTTTCTGGTTACAAAACTGAAAATGTTCCTTATTTAAACCTTCCTTCTCTGTCAAACACAAAATTTGGGTAATTGATCTTTTTTCCTGTCAATCTCTTTTTGTAAAACAACCTTTCATTCCATCATTAGTTACTGCTCAGGACTGGTGTGATTCAGGGGTCTTGGGAGCTGTAGCATTATTGGCAGATGACTGATGATTTTCCATTTTTGTCTTGTTTCTCCCACACTACCCCTACTACAAGTGATGTCTGCTGTTCCCATGGAGTAGCTTTCCTCCTAACATCAGAGCTATTCTGTTGTTCTAATTGCCTCTCTCATACACCAGAGAATTTTTGTTCATTTTGACTTTTAGTCCTGTTAAGCTTGAGTCCTACTAGTCCAGGTAAATCGTGTCACCAATTCAATGAATTCCAAATTATGGCTAGAAGCCAGATTGAGGCATTAACCAAAGGAGTCATCACTTAGAGTAGGTGTAGTATGGGAGAAACAAGACAAAAAGCCACAATTCTGTTTCAAAGAAACTCCTTGTCTGAAATTCCATCCTACTGTTCTGACCATACTGAAGATAATTTGGTGAGAGGAAAAAAAAATGTGAATGTATACACACTTTTGAATGCCTCTCTGTTATCTAACAGCTTAGCATGCTGTTTTTCTGTAAATTTGGAGATTACTGTGGGTTAAATTTTTTCTATGTTCAGTGTTTCTATGATTTCTAAAGCAAGGTTTTGTATTTGTAAGATATCCACAGCTTACTAAAAAGCATAAAATAAATCATTTGAATTTCTATCACCCAGAGATAACAACTGGTAATATTTTGCACATTATATAAATACATACAAGAAAATAATTGTACCATACTGTAGTAGTGATATTTTCATTTGAGTATCTTTAAATATCAGAGCTATTATGGTGTTCCAGTTTATGGACATGACCCTATATTACTGACTTATATCCATTTTTAAGCAGCTTCCAATATGAAACTGTTGTAAACAATACTGTAGTCACTGTCTGTCTGTCTGTCTGCCTGTCTGTCTGTCTGTCTACATCACACTTAATTGCCTAATGCTTTATCCTTAGGTTAATGTCTGTATGTTGCCATTCTTGGTCAAATGGATGACATTTCAGGAATTTGAAGTAATATGCCAAGTATCCTTTGTCAATTTAGACTCTTATAGAAAAGGACCCTTTGCAGCATACTGTGCTCCAGACCAATGGGCTTTGATGTGTTTTTAAAAAATATTTTAATGTGAAAGGTGAAAGGGGATTCTTGCTAGTCCAGTTCTTTAAATATTGGTAAGGCTGAGCATCTCATGTTGCTTGGGAGACAATCTTAATAGAAAGCAGAGGAAAACTTAAATATAAATTGGGTCTAAAATTGGTTTTATTTAACTAAAATACTCAGGATGGTGTGTAGGAGACACTTCCTGGTCCTTGTCTCAGTCCAAGAAACCAATATTTGTAATCCCAAAGTTACATTATTGGAATCCCATCAAGTTGATTCCAATCTACCACTTTCCATGCAGCCCACGGCGAAAATGAGGACACTAAATTATATTTTTAATCATCGGGGAGTCAAGGGGCTCTAGGTCCAGCCACGCAGATGGCTTCCCGGAACCAAGAGCGCGACCCAGGGCCTCACCCGGTTTTTATTCAGTGAGGGAGTGGCTTGAGGACTGAGAATTGTGGGAAGCAGGTGACTACTGTGAGCTGAGCTAGGTGTGGGGCCTACATTTACCTCTGCCATATGCAGACAGGATATGCAGAGAGTAAGCTGCATTATATAGTATTTAATGTTTTGGGAAGTCTAGGGCTTCAGCTTTGATGTAGTCTTTCAAGCCCCAGGAAGTCATAGCCTCTGTCTCGAGGAACGATCCCAGCTGGCAGCGCGGAGCATTAGCTCTACCATCCTGTCTCCACCCGGCTCACGTTAAGGAGCAGCAGGCTTACCAGGGAAACACGCATGCCACCTTCAAAGACTATCACCAGCACCTCAGCTAGACCAATACACATTGCTTAAGGCCAATTGAAGGATAAACAGAAGTCCTAGCCAGCTCTCTACATAACAAT